>LOEQ01002611.1:111731-127312 GCA_001685075.1 Bramus lutescens | reverse complement strand
TGAGGTCTGGTGCCCTCTTCTGGCTAACTGTATACATAATAAATAAATAAATATAAAAAATTAAAAATGGATCTGCTCTACTCAAAAATCAACAATAAATTGTTCAAGATGCACTCCATATTTCTCCAGTATTAGCAACTGATAAGCAATGTCTACGTATTTGCTGCTGGACATTATGCATGGGCATATGTACGAAAACAGCTGTGAGGTTTTATACTAGGCTTAGATTTACCTTATTCATTTTGATGTTTCTTAGATGGTAAAATTTCCAGATCATACATCAGCATGGTTGATTATATATTCTATGCCTTTTATAGCAAGTCATATTATATACATACGTAATACAATTCTACAGAATGAGAAAAGCACATGACATTGAAGAATGTCAGGCAAGATCATCTGTCCATGGACCTTGAACTCTTACAACCAGAAAAGCCTAGTTGTTATTAAAATGGGAAATCATCAATAACCTTACAAGAAAAATAATGGTAAGTAAACATGCTCTTTTAAGAACATAAATTAAAAGGCCATCAAAAAGATTAAAAAGTAGATCCAAAACACCTCCCTTGATTGGACCCCATGGTGACTGTCAAGCCCATACAGAATTAGTCCACAAAAGGTTCAGGGTAGAGCATGCTGCTTGCTTATGGAGGATGACAAGACTGGAGAACCTTAGCACTGTACATGGGCAAGGAGAAGAAGGCAGGTATAAGTCTTTCACAAAGTCTGGGCTTCAGAATTCCGTTCCAGTCAGTCCCTGTGTTACCACACGGACCTCTGCTTACTGAACTGCCAAGAACAGAGCAGAGCCACGATGAAAAAACATTTCGTGTTTACCAGACTACAGAATCTGCACCAAGATCCCAGAATCCTCTTAGATGAGGGGAACGTAAAGGAAATAACTTTCCAGACCCAAAAACTCGGTAGCAAAATAAGAAATAAAATAGTTTCAAAAAGACTTTTTCTCAAAGACTTTGTAATTTGGCAAAACCTGCAAAATTTGCTTAGTTATCTACAAACAGTAATAATGCTACATAAACAAAAGATAATCCCCTGAACATCTTGAAGGATGACTTCAACAATTTCCTTTCATAATAAAAATAATAATAATAAAAATGATGATGAAAAACCTTGGAAAACACTGTGAGTTTATTTGTTTTATTAACCAAGCAGCATAAACTTGAATTATGTCACTAGGTTCATTTGCTAGTTAGTCATTTCCAAGTGTCTTAGACTAATAAAAATAAAATCTCAAGTGTTTTATAAAAGTAACGGGCCTGGAAAATTGCTGGAAGTATTTTTAATATCATATATAAGTCTCTTTTTATTTTCATGCCTCTGGGGATAAAGATATGGCGTGCAAGTTATTAATTGTAACGTGGCCAATGTAATGACTACCACCAGATTACAGCGAACATAACCTTCAAGATGTCGCAAGTGTGTGGAGAAGGGGGACAAGAGCACCAGACATCTGCTAAAGTGTGTGCGGACATGGATGGCCCTTGCTGTGTGGAGTTCTGCTCTCCATCCATTTCTTTCTGATAGGTCACGTGTCTAGAATGGAGTAAATTAAAAACAATTTTCCACCGATTGATAGCTTTTTAAACACAGTGCACCTTGAAGGAGATCATTTACATAGCGTATTTCAAGAGTTACATTGCTAAGTTAAAAAATCAAAGTAATGGCCCCAGTAAGCGATGCCTGAATCACTAAGCAATTTCAAATAAATGGAAAGAGCATGGGAGGCATTTTTCTCGCTGGATGATAGACTCCTGATTAAATTTCCTGACACTAACGCAGGCCTTGTAGTCCTAACGCTCTTCATCTCAGCTAAGGTCATTGTAAAAATGATTATCAAATAAACCCAAATCAGAAAAAGACTCAGAAGTTTTCAGAGCCTGCAACTCCGTAAGATCTCTGGGCATCCTGATTGGCAGGCTTGTAAAACATAAGGATAATTAAACTGATATGAAAATCACTACCCTGCATCAATCCTAACGGCCGTTAATCCAACCTCTTGCTCTTGGGAAAACTCAGGGTTGTCATAACACCTGCCCCCAAGCACCACCCAGTGACCTTCATAAAAAGATTAATGCCCAACCGTCACACCATGCATAGTCTATACGCATAATCCACGCCCCCTACAATAACATGGCTTCTTAATACAACTGATTCCTGATAACATCATTCTCTTCTCCAGGCATGAGGCAGAATTAAATGGGTCTTCAAGAAAGACACTTGGTGAGATAAAAATTAATACTCTACTTTCAAACCGCAGCACACCAAATACTTAATACTTTTGACGGTGTTTAAATTTCCAGTGGCTTGACAAAGTTAAACAGTACTTTAAAACATCTCAAATTGTATATACAGTAGTATTACTTAACGCAAAACAAGCAATTTTTTTAATTAACACAAACTTTTCAATTTAAAAAAAGGCTAGGTGAGTGAGAAAAAAACACTTGCTTGCCTATAGATTTCTCCTAAGTGGAGATAATCAGATATGTATCATGTGTCCACTTAAAATTCTGCCTATTTGAAAAGCAACATACACACGCGCGCACACACACATACACACACTCTTTGAGTACCTGACGCTGCCTCTAGATAAGGTTCTCTCTAAGTCAATGGTTGTTTCCCTAACACAGACATAGTCACATAAATTTCCTTGTAAGGCTCAGGGCTGTGTAAATACTCATCTCTCTCAAAAATTCCAAAAGGAACTTTTGAATATTTATGTGGTATTAAAGCAGGAAAGGCAAAAANCAACCAGATTTTATTAGGAAGTTATAACATAACAATATATTTAAATGTTCAAACTCCTTAACAACTTTCTTTTTAAAACGATGCCATAAAATCACATATCAGCTGAGCCCTTTTGACTAGGGATTTATTTCAAACTACTTAGGAGCCATCATGTTTTTGCTGGAAAGTGCCTGCCCAAGAGACAACAGGTACTGAATAGATTTTCATACAAAAAGCATAGAGAGAATTGCCATGTCCTGCTTCTAAAAAATATTACCGCTGCCCTCTTATTTCCTCCATCCTTTTCTGTTCAAAATCTTGAAAGTGACAAGGTATTCCTAAATTGGAGTTTTAAGGGGCACCTGACTGGCTTGTCAGACTAAACGAGCATATTAACTACACTCATTGTGGCACCGTGGGAGCCTCAGGTTTTATCATTTTGATATCCCTCCAGGGTTTCAATCTTCTCTCTTGGAGCTCAATCATGCTCTGTGATGCTCTGTTCTTACATGAGGATGAGAGAATTTCTATTTAAAAATACATGGGGGGGGGTTGTCAGGTACCACTGATTGAGAAGGCATTTCGTGATGATCCCTATTTTCAGTTAAAATGCGCACTTATAGTTTTGGATTTACCACCCCTGCCTCTGCAGTCAGACAGTCATTTAGCTGGAGTCAATCAAGCGTATGATTAGAAATAATAACTCACAAGCAATGAATTCAAAAAGATTAGATCTTTGACGAAATGCACAAGTACAGCAGCATCCTATCCCATTATGCATCCTTTCCTCTCTGGTTTCCAGAGAGCAGACCAAAAAAACAAACAGAAAAAAAAAAATCCCTCCTGCGCGCTGTAAACTGCCTTCTCTTGAAATCTGACTAATCACCCTTTTCTCTGTGATCAGAAGCTCAGTCCACCGGAGATATGATCAGAGAGTTAATCAACAGAGGGGGCGGGGTCTAGTCCACCTTTTCTTCCCTATGGCAAAAATGGTGTTTTGCACTAAATGGGTGGAGAGCTGGATGGATCTTATCTTATTTACATAAAATACAAAAGGCAGAAGAACATGGGGAAAGCACAAATCAGGTGAGTTTCCAAAGAGCAAACAATGGGTTTCTTCTGTCTGTTCTTCAAATTACACTTCGCCCCACGGTCTAGGTTTTCAATTAATCTCAGGGTGAGAAGTAATTAGGGAAAAAAAAACTATGTGTAGATTTCATAAAGTATTATATTGAAACCCAACTTCAATCAACCACTCCAGTGTAACATTTCAACCGAGCCAAAAGGATTTAATGTCATTAATAAAATACGGAGGACGTGAATGAACTGTGCAGTATTATGTGGTATGGGGGCTTTATTGTTAACCAGAATACAAATAATACTATAGTATATATATAATTCAGGGTCAACAGTACTAAGAAATGGATATGGTTATTCCAAAGAAAAGAAGATAGGCAAAAATGATAAATATTTTTGTTTCAAAGTCTAATGTGGATGGGGTGAGCTGGTTCGCCTTCCCAGGTAAACTTAGTTTATACCCCACTATGGCAGCACACACTAGCAACACTGACATAATTCATACAAATAAAGTAGCAGAGAGCAGACTGGGAAGTAAATTTTTTCTGCAGATAAATTCCAAGGTTGAATAAACTGCATGTGAGAAACAGCCAAGGCCATATAGATTTTCACATATATATTTCTAAAATGCTCCTGTGTATGTGTGTGTGAGTACACACACATGTGTGTGTATGTGCACACAATACATCCATGTATGTGTGTGTGCATGTGTTCTTTAAAGGAAGCAAAGACTATCTCAACTGGTAATGAAAGATATCTTGCCAATTAAAGAATATCTGACCTGTAGTCTCACATTGAAAGTTAAGTTACATCAATAAAGACTTCAATTATATTCACTACAAGCTGTATGCTAAGAAAATGCCACTAAGGACATTTATTCAACAAAACGTGACATTTTTTAAAAAAAAATCTGAATATTACTTTGGACACCTTTCACCACATTTGAAAATAATCTTACTTAACATTTTCATTTTCCTTCAACTGCCAATTAGAGAATCTAATTCCATCCATCTAACGTGATGACACCACCTACATAGAGAGGACACACTGGGGACCCTGCATCAGAAACCCTGGCCCACCTCTGCTGTACATCCATGGAAGGAGCATCAAGAACCCAGTCGAAAGGCTCTTTTCTATTGTATCTTTTTGACTTTGACCCAGAGAACATTCACCGTGATTCAGGAGATGCAAGCACTCATCCACCATCTTACCTTGAGATTTCAATCCAGAAAAGGGGACATATAGGACACAGGGACACGCGCAAACAAACTCACAGTAGCATGCCTTCCCAGGACCTAGGAGGAAATGGAGCCAAATGACACTCACTACCCCTTCAACTGTCACTTCTGGCAACTATTATTATCATAAAGGAACAGCTGCACTAAAAGCTGGCAGATATGGGAGAAAGCTACACCAGGCTTGACTCTTTCCAGTGGCTGCGGGGCAGGTGACTTCCTGCGTAAGGAGCAGGGCTCCCCATTGCTTGTAGCTGGCTTGGCTGTTACAACAGTTTTAGACCTGGCAGTAAGGGTGGGGAGAGACCGAAAAGACAAGACTGTTGGGAAGTCTACCCCAAGACTGCACATGTTTATTCCCAGGTGAAGAGGAAGCGTCAAGAGCCACTCCCCAGTACTCTTTCCCTTCTGAGGTGGACTGAGATTTGTCATGCAGTGTCTCAACGGAGCCCATCTGCAGAGGCCCAAACCATCCAGCAGATAGGAAAGGAAAATATAGCTTAATTTGTATTTTTTTTATTTTGCCTTACAGAAAAGTATCCATCTAAAGTAGGTCAACCTATGAAATATTTAGATTAAAAGCTGTGGGTTTCAAGAAGAAAAGGAAAAAAAAAGATATCTTCCTCCAGCACACTCTCTCCAATATTTCAGTCACTTGTTTAAAGCTCTGTGGCATTGCTATTATGTGACAAACGCGTCCCTGAGCTGCCGTCTTTATGTGCATAATATGCAATATATAAATATGCAACACAAAGATGCCATACTCTGTCCTGATCAGTCATTCTCTTCTACTTCTTGTGAACAAGTGAAGCCACAGAAAGAGAACATGAGGCTTCTGGCGCTAATTCAATAATAAATTCTTCAGGCATCCCAGAGACTTCAGGCAGGGAAGGGAACGCAACGCATGCGTGCGAGATGCCTTTTAAACAAAATTCATTAAATGGACTTGTGACTCTTACGTGCTGGCTCTTTCCATCGTTCTCGACACTAAGTGACAGCCCTCTCACGTTGATGGCGCTTCTGTCCCAGGGGTAGACAGCTATATTCCCCGGCCAGGACACTGACAGATCACAAGGAAAGAGGCTCCAGCTTGCATCAGGTGAAATGTGTCAGAAAGTACTCTTGGCACCGCCTTCAGAAGCGCCAGGTTTGGCGATAGGCAGTTTCCCTGACAGGTTCAGCCAACTGAAGTTTCAGAAGACAAGTTAGAGCGAGTTGGGGGAGCGGAGGGAGGGGGACGGGTATCCGCCTTTGTCTTCAATTTTGGAGGAAACTACATGCAACCAAGAGGAAAGGTACGAGGAGCCACCAGGCCTCTGACAAAGACGTTCGTGCATCTCTGCTCATGAAAACCACGCTACCTGTGCTCCAAAGCTGTCCTCAATCTCGGGCCTTTCACATTTCCATTGAGCATAGAGCCCGCAGATACTCTAATAAGCGTGTGTCAAATGAGTGACTGGACGGACAGCATCACATAGCAAGGCTGAGAAACTTAAAACTCTTAAAACTCAGGTGAATATGGGACACAGCACACATGTGCTGGGACTTGCGTGTCAGCCCCTTCTAAATGATTTTCTCTGTAACACGAGGCAAATGAAAACACAAGACAAACCCTAATCTATGCAATCTATAGCAGGCTCCTTTCCAGATTTTATGCAACCCAAACTCCCCCCCATCTNGTCCACACTCAGACAGTCCTATCCCACAGAAGAAACAGCTCAATCAGTCATCCGGGAAGCACCCAGAGAGCCAAGATCTCCATTTCTACCTCTGGCTAGAAAACTCTGACTCCTCCAATTCTCCATTTGTAAATAGATCTCCAAAAGAAATCAGCCTGAGGGCACCAAATGGTGGTGGGTCTCGGCATGGGCCCTGCAGACTGACAAGCAGAACCTCCTCAGAGAGCCGGGACAGCCTGCCCGGTTCAGGCACAGGGCCCCCAAGTGCTCTCCCACCACCGGCGCTGTCAACCTTCATCTCGGTCTCATTTATAAGTGAAGTTGCACGAATCCGCGGCGATAAAGAATAGTGATAAAATCTTTGTTAGCATTTGGCATTTCTCATTTTCTACAAAAGCAAAAGCCAGAGCCCCGTTAGGGCAACTCCTAATTGTACCGGCCAGGCTTCATTTACTTTCGCCACCGATTCAGGAGCAATCTGTCAATATTGGGGCCATAAATTACCAAATACTCTAAATTATTTGCTGCAAATTAATTATGCATTTGCATATTTATGAATATTATACACTAAAAGTTAAAAACCGTGGTTTTTTTTTACTGCCTGAGTGTATACATCCAGTCTCCCAGATGGCATAAGTAATAAATCAATTAAGAGGTTTCATTTTAAAAAATAATTCTTATGGCTTAACATCGGCTCTCTATTTTGGCATGGATTCCTATTCTTTTTCTTTCACAAAGGAGAAAAGCCATTTTTCCACTATATTGGGCAAATATAACATAATATAAGGCAACCCTACAAGAGACCCTTATTCCAAGAGTTAATCACTTCCGGATATGTACTCTTCCGTGAATATTTACTGGGCATGAACTTGTGCCCATATCATGCTTGGTTAAGGAAACACAGTAGAGAAAAATGGCACTGGAAAGTCCCTAATATTAACTTAAGGAGACAGAAAGGCGAATAGTTATAATTTCTAATGCTCAGTTCAATAGTTTCCTGTGCAAAATTTTAGCCATGTGGAAGAGGGAGTAACCATGTAGCCTGAGAACTGAGGAATGACCAGGAACTGTTTAACTGACAAGGGGTGAGAGCATTCCATCTGTGGGTCCCGTTGTATAAGAGTTTGAGGACGTACAAAACCTCCTCAGGGAAACAAACACAATTTGATATGCCTCCGAAGGAATGAAGGGTTTGGGGCAATTAATATGAAAAGAAATGTGAGCTGGGAAAATGTCTTATATAAAATAAGGAGCCGTCAGAGAATTTGAAGCAAGCAGAAGATGCGGTCAGATTCTCCAGACTGAAAGGTAACGGTGTCAGAGGGTCTGGCATAAGGCAACTTAAAAAGAAATAACAGAGACGGATTGGACGAGGACTGAGGGAGGACAGAGACAAGAGCAGAGGTCAGACGGTTTAGGGCTGGCCACCAGATGCTGCTTGCCACCTTTGCAGGAGCAACAGGGGTTCTGGCCTAGAAGCAGTGTAGACTCACAAGGCTCACTCACCCTAGGGAAGGACACTCATTCCATGGCAAAAGGAAGATGACGGTTCCGACTTTCTTAAGAGATTTTCCTCAACCAAAACTATGGTGGCCACTAAGACCAACACAGCAAAATGCAGTAACCGATTATGCGTGGGAGGGCACAGGGCAGAGACACATCCGGAATGTGTTGGCTGAGGAATGCTGAGTCACCTCCAAGCTGTGCCTCTCTGACCGTGCTGACCTCGAAGGAGCTGCTTTCCACTGTGTTCTTATGCATAAAACGGGGATAATATTATTTATTGGTTTGCTATGGAAATTAAGTGAGCATTGAGCATCATTAAATTATAATGGATAAAATAACAGAATAAAAAGGAAGCGTGGGGAGGTCACTGCAAATAAGATCGCAGTTGTTGTTTTGAGTTGATGTCAACATGGAACAAAACCAAGCTGACTTGAATTTGGCTTGAGATGAGTTTGGGTTTTATGAAGAGAAAGGATTGGAGACAAAGGCATTTACCTAAAAGGCAAGGCTCCTTCCTATACCTTTTCTTGATGTGACATTCGAATTTCACAACCACTCATGCATCGTTATATGTCCTCCCCAATTAAAAACAACCCTGTGTATATGTTGGGGTGT
The DNA here is from genome assembly GCA_001685075.1 of Bramus lutescens. Lineage (NCBI taxonomy): Eukaryota > Metazoa > Chordata > Mammalia > Rodentia > Cricetidae > Bramus > Bramus lutescens. The sequence continues at coordinate 118,455 of LOEQ01002611.1, read as the reverse complement.
GTGTGTGAGTGTATGTCAGATGTGTGGGGGTACCCATGGAGGCCAGAAGGGGACATTAGATTCCCAAGCTGAAATTATAGTGTGGACCATCCAATATGCTGCTTTGTCAGAACCAAAACTGTACCCCCCGGAAGATCAGCAAGCACTTTTACCCACTGTGCCATCTCCCCAGCTCATAATTCGCCCCATTTTTTCACTGAATGTGTGATAAGATAGAAACAAAGAAGTAGGGGAGGGGTGGAGCACGTTCCACTTTTATGCCCTGCTACTCCTTACAGCTAATTAAGTATTGACCAACATGACAGAAGCAGAAATCAGTGCACGGACCAACTATGGAAGAACAGACTCCTTTCCTTCCTTTTCTCATTTTGCTATGAGAAGGTAAGTATGACCCGAGCCTTGGTATGCATTGTGACCCGTGAGGACAAAGGTCACATCTCAGGAATGGCCAAGTAGCTTTGCTGAGGCCTTTGCCTGCAGAGAACCATTTGGGAAGCTTTTAAAAACACATTCATGCCTCTTCCTCAAATATCCTTCACTGCTGGGGTCCACATATTTGTCTCTGGATGTAAACCTTAGAATCTTCCCAAATAAATAAAAGTATGAAGCTGGAAAACTCATTAACTAAAACCCACAACTATCACTCCACTATATTCTTTAGTACCTTTATTGGGGGGAGGGGACTCATCACATTCAAGGCTGGTCTTGATCTTGTGACCTCTCTGCCTTAACTTCCCAAGTGCTCCAGGTTAATGCAAGTTCGAAAATGAGCCTGAACTCTTTGGTGACACCCTCTCTCATTAAAATAATAATAATTACTTATATAAGGAGGCCCACAAAGAGGTCAGTGAGATGGCTCAGTGGGTAAAGGTGCCTACCACCAAGACTCACAATCTGAGTTCAACCCCTAAAGTTCACATCTTAGAACAGAGAAAACTGACCCCCATGCAAGTTGTCTGTGACCTCCACATGCCCTCCATTGCACTCGTGTGTGTGTGTGTGTGTGTGTGTGTTATCAAGTTATTAATTGTAAGATACAGTCTAAGTGACAAAAGTAATATGGTGGAAGGATAAGTCACAGGTTCTCAACTCTTACTAAGTGTCTTTGTCTATCAAGAATCTCCTTAGGATGATACAACTATGTTAAAACAATAATAAGCCTTACCGCTTGTTGACTGTTCCCATTATACCACCACGGTGGGAGAGATCTTCGCAAATCAATGCCTTCATTCTCTAATTCAATCCTTCTAACCAGTGTTAGTCCATGTTACGGTTCTGTTTTTACGTCTTGGAAAACTGAGGTGGACTGAACTCCATTAATGGAGCTGGGATGTCCCAGTTCGTTTTCAAACCCAGAATTACAGGAAACCAAAGCAGTTCTGCTGACCACTGCCAAGCATCACCTCTCCAGCCGGGTCTTAAGGCTTTCGTTTAGGTAGGCACCACCCTGAAGGTGCTAATGAGCAGAAAGCTGGGGAAGCAGCGAGACAGAATTGCTCACTGCTAATGCCTAAGGTTGGCTGCTCTGGGTAGCTCCCAGCCAGCTTAACCTTTTAGGTCCAGGGGTTTGCTCTCCCAATAATGGGCCTAAGAGAAATTGAGTCACTTTGTCTTGGCCATCTTGAGGATCTAACTTTAGAGTCCGCACTCGTTTTCGTGTGACGTTCTCTCTGCTCTGGATCAAGAAAGGGAGCAAGCTCAGATCAACACAGGAAAAAGCATGCGCAGAGTGCCAGTGCCTCACCTAGCTCCAGCTCCCTAGTTCTGAAGCTGAAATAAATCAACTGAGGTGCACAGAAAAACTCCTCTTTCTTTCCTGATGCTTAGTGATGATTTATAGCCGTAGAACATTCGTGAATTTAACAGCCCATCAAAGTGTCTGAGAGCACACCAGTTCTAAGGACTCATTAAGTGACATTAAGCATAACTCTCCATGAGGCACGGTGAAACAGCAGCGGTGGGCAGCCTGATGAACAGCCACAGTTATATAATTTATTGTTAGTAATTTTGTCTTATTACGTCTAAAAACATTCTTAAAGAGAGGGGAGAGCTTGTTACAAATATATATATATACACTTTACTACTTTGCCATTACTATAAATCAGATGGGTAAAAAAATCTCTAGTGGCTCTAATAATTCTTTTCCCAGTCACCCCAAATGACAAGGAAGACATATTGTGGCACAACATTCTAAGATTTTTTTTCATGGGGTTACCTTCTTCCCAACTTGCCTCCTCCTCAAATTCCAAGGATCACTCAGGAAAATAAACCCAAAATCTGTGGAATTTTTCTCTCAATACCCAGGTGGGGTGCCTCCGACTTCAGGAGCTCACACCTTCAGATGGAATGTCTTTTGTTCCAGATATGCAAGGGTCAGAAGCAAGGACTTTGACCACAGGACTAGTCTTTACAGTCCCAGTAAGGCTCTGTTGGGGCATCCACTCCACTTTAACCAGTCAAATCAGGAAGCCAATAAATGGTGGAATAAAAGAGGGGATGCTTGAGTTCCCGCAAAGCGTGCGTGACTGAGTTCCAATGACAAAAGTGAGCGGTCAAAGTTGGACTTTCTCCACATAGGAAAGCAGCCTTCATGTCCATGCCCGAAAACAACCCAGTAGCTTGGCCAGAAACAGCCTGTGACATTCGTGGTTTCCACTCTTCCACTGCAGCTGTAGGCTTAACAGAATATAAAACTTTTATCTATCAGTATACTACACATAGCAACCATGCTGACAACGCAACTTTCACCATGAGGCAGATCACTTATTGGGCTTAGAACTTGCTTTAAACATTGGGTTTTTGTTTTGTTTTGTTTTTCCTCCTCTCTCTCCCTCTGGACCAACACAGGTGTGTCTACATTCCCCTACCAAATTCTGCACTTCACTTTTACTGGTCCTGTGACTAGAAATATCCCTTCCATAAACTTCAGCCACTTGGTAGTGAACGTCTGCAGCAGCCATAGGTTTTCAGAAATAAAAGTGAAGTCATAGGATTAACATTACCTCAAGAGGGCAGCCATGTTAGAAACGAACTCCGAGTTGCAGGGCCCTCAGCTAATCCACTGCAGTGTTCTTCCTCACGAAGAACAGGTGCAACAACTCCAGCAAAGCAGGTGTCTGCTGGGCGCAAGGTGGTGCTGACTTTCAATTTTTTGAGTGTTATTTAATGTAAAACATGATTTTCAGAAAGATTATCTTTTGCAAGTAAGCATGCAACTTGCTAACTGTTTGCTGTAGCTCCAACCAAAGAGTCCAAAATTAATTTCAGTGATGTCAATTTATGTCCACAAATTTGTATGATTTTTTAAAATTACATTTATTTGTGTGTGTATGTGTGTTATGCATATGGGTGTAGGAATGCCATGACGTGCATATGGAAGCCTGAGTACAACATGATGAGAATCGGTTCTCTCCTTCCATCATGTACATTACATGGATAGAACTCAGGTCATGATGCTTGGCAGCAAGCACCTTCATACACTGAGCCATATTATTTGGCCAATTTGTGCTTCTTTTTTTTAAATCTGGGATATATAACACTAGTTCTTACACAACTCAAAAGGGAGCATCTACATATGTTCATCTACATCTACTATGGCTGATTTATTGGCTAAGAGAAGAAAAAGTCACCAAACCAAACAAAACAAAACAAAAACATAAAATCTCCTAATCTGCTGTACCAACTAATATTTTTTTAAATTCCATTCAGGGGCTAGAGAGATGACTCAGTGGTTAAGAGCACTGACTGCTCTTTGAAAGGACCCCTGTTCAATTCCCAGCATCCATACAGCAGCTCACAACTGTCTGTAACTCCAGCTTCAGGAGAATCCAGTGCCCTCTTCTGGCCTTGAAGGTCACTGTAGGCATATGATGTACAAACATACATGTAGATAAAACATCCATATTCATAAAATAACATTTTTAATTATAAAAATGAGATAAAATAAAAATCCTACTCAGTTCCATTAAACATGGAAGTGTTCTGTGACAGTTTGAAAGAAAATGGCCCCAAAGGGGTATGGCACTATTAGGAGGTGTGGCCTTGTTGGATTAGGTGTGGTCTTGTTCAAGGTAGTGTGTCACTGTGGAGGCGGGCTTTGAGGTCTCCTATATGCTCAAGCCATGCCCAGTGAGACAGATCACTTCCTGTTGTCTGCAGATCAAGACATCTCTGTTCCTTTGTCCAGCACCATGTCTGCCTGTGGACCACACTTCCCACCAAGATGATAACAGACTAAACCTCTGAACTGCAAGCCAGCCCCAGTTAAATGTTTTTCCTTTATAAGTGATGCCATGGACATGGTGTCTCTTCACTACAACAGAAGCCCTAAGTAGGATGGTTTCTTACCATTGTCCCTCGACAGTCCACTGTGGGGATCAATTGTCTGAAATTAGTTTAGTTAGTTGGCTGTTCTGTACTTCTTAACAGGTGAAAGCCAATTCTCTCATGAGCAAGTCTGTTTTCAGCAACCACCAAAAAGTTGGAAAGATTATTAAATCCACAATTAATCACTCTCTTTCAACATATGTGCAAAGCAGAAGCAAGAAAAAATGAAATAAACCTATCACCAGACTGAGTGCCTTTATTATTTTTTCCTATCACTAATGCCAATTGATATATACTTCATAACATATTATAATATAAAGTGATTTATCCACTTTAAAATTATAATTCTAATTCCTTATTAATTGGCATTAAGTAAGAATTAGTAGATTATTCTGAAGCTAATATTCTATCATAGCCAGAAGAGGCAGGTTGAACAGTCATCTGAAATTAGCTTTTTCACTGTAAAATAAAGATTGAATGTTAAGGTATAAAATTATTCTAAGTCCCCAAACACACCAGAACCAATTGTGAAATTAAATGTGACACTTTCCATAATTCAAACTACAGCACTTCAGTTTTGTCTTTCTCCTCAGCTACCCCTAAATTAAATTAGTCTTATTGATTATAACTCAGACATATTCATCGTCGTACCGTGATTTTCAAGTTTTAATGAAGTGTACAATTCAGTTGTATGCAACCAAGTTAGTTTTCTTAAATTACAATATAAGAGGTGAGAAACAGGTTCAGTAAAGAGCCACTGACGCGGCTTCAGACACGATACCAACAGCAAAGTTCTCTGCTGCTTTAAGACAGCTGATAAGTCACACGACCCAAATGTCTTTTCAGGCCCACTGAGAATGGTCTTAGGCTAAAGTAGGCGCTTAGTAACTCGTTAGCAGGGCTATTTAACTCGATATTGATGGCAATAAAGTTTTGGAATGAAACAGAAGCCCCCATCCAGTTAAATATGTCACCATAGGTAAATGAAGAATAGCTTCAGGGAAAGTAGAACCAGAAGTTAATACTCAGAAGTCCTTATCCTGGAAATCCGAAGAGCACACGGTGAACATACCATGAATCTGCTAATGTAGACACACTGTGGAGCACCGACTAGTGGCTACTCTGTGCTCATGAAACTTCTCTCCTATGACTTCAGAAATGCCAACTTCGAAATACATTTGCGAAACTCAGCCTATATCTCAGCAACATTTTCCATTTAGTGAGATTTGGATTTGATTTTGAATTTTTAATTTGCAAGAAAAACATGTAGCTTTCTCTTCACAACTATAGTTGGCAGAGACTGGGGTGGGGGTGAGGGTAAGAGAGAAAGAAAAAAGAAAGAATCCCTAGACATTCTCCTAAACACTGTTACTTCATTAACTGCTGCTTTTTTTCTGTCTTTAAAAAATGTACAGTCTATCAGTATAACCCTTGTTTCTCTTATATATTTAGGACATATATATGTCCATAGAACAACAGTTAAAGAAATGAGGCCATGAATTTAAACAAGAGCAATGCAGGGTACATAAGAGGATTTGGAGGGAGGAAAGGGAAGGGAGAGATGATGTAATTATACTATAATCTCAAAAAAATACTTTTTAAAAAATGTCCAGTCTTCTTGACATAGCATTAGTGAGTTGTTTTCTGGGTTTTATATTTTTTCTGTTAACTTCAATGAGGTTAATATAAAACTATTACCACTGAGTAATATAGAGTACCCAGGTGAGGTGGTGAGCTTTCCACACTTTACAACAGTAGTGGTCCAGCTTTCCTTTTCTTCACACAAACATAATAAGAAATCTTGGACTGTCACTGAGGGAGTGTTTAGCCTTTGTCTGGGTTTACATTTTCGTTCAGCAAAATGCTAGTCCAAGCTTCACTCAGTAGCGCCTGGCTATTTATAAGACTCCAAACCAACAAAGGTGCTACTAAGGATGAGGATACATTAGCAGGGAAAGAGCATTTAGCCACTGCTTTTGCGTCACGAGGTGTCAATTCTCAACTGGGAATACACTGATATACCTTTAATTGTGATGTTTCTTTTTTGAGCCAGGTGTTTTACAACGTGACAAATCTCCATGGGAAGTGTTAGATAGTGTTTACACAAGTTATAAAGGTTTGTTTACACTCCAGGAAAGTAAGTCCTATTCTTTACCACTCCTCACTGTCAATTATGAAACACATTTGCTTTCACCATCAGGGAGGTACAATATTTAGTTTTAAGATATGTAAGTGCTCAATGAGAATTCATTTTTCGAAAGCACTGGCATGATCCAGACATTACTTTCATAACCCATCACTCAAACAAGAATGCAGGCTTGCATATGCCATGCATGGAACTAATTACTCTGTGCATGGCACGCGCACTTACTAACCTGTGAATGACACAGGGCAGCGG
>LOEQ01002611.1:71849-97364 GCA_001685075.1 Bramus lutescens | reverse complement strand
CTCCCCCCCCTCCCCCTTCTATACCCTTTCCAAAGGTCTTTTCATCCCATTAAGTTAAGCTGATTAATAAAAATGCAGCCGTTTGCTGATGGATCCTTTAGAAGCAGTGTTACAGGCTGGAAGATGCAAGCGGAAGGGTTTTGTCCTGGAGACAATAGGGGGGTCACTTCTTAAGCCCATCCTTGTCATCCTCCATTAGAGACAGTCACCTTGCTCTGCTGCCTCACAACACCACACTGCTACTTGCTCCGTTCTAGTAAACTTCCGGGCTGGGGGGTTGGGGGAAACTGCTCATTAAAAAATTAAAAGGGGAGCAAGAAAAGCATTTAGAGACAAGATAGTGAGAACATTTTACTTCACTTCAAAAAAATTATTTGCTCAAATTGCTCCAATTAGTAACAATGCATAGACTACAGGAATGGAAGGGAAGATTCATTAGAGAAAACGTAAACTTATCCAAAGAAATCTCATACATACACAAAACACTATACTTCTTCCTTTCCTGAACAACTCTTTACTTTGCCATCCAGAAACACTGCTGTGAATTGCCCAATAAGTACCTGGCACATGTCAGAAGCCTAAATAAGAGTTAATAATTTCCTACACAAACTTTAAACGATTGTGATTTTCTCCTAAAGATGAAAAAAAAAGTGTCAATTACACAATGCCTTGATGAGCAAGGGTTTTCAGGAGTTCAGGCATAAGCTAAATTCACTTCTGATAAAATGTTTATGATATCTAGCGTGTGAAAAACTGAACTAAAGATGGACATATCTATTGAGGTGTAGAACATTTCCCAGCACTGTCAAACCTGCAGGACACTGAACAGTTCATCTGAATTTTATTGAAAGTCTTTTCTCCCAGATGACTGAATTAAATTTGTACTTCTTGATGTTTTGCTGAAAAGTCCTCTAAGTGGCATTCACTGTGGGTATGTTAATAGCCCTTCCGAATTTGTATCTGTCAAGTCTTTATTTGTATATAACAGTGGCTTTAGTGCCATTATAACCAATCTGCCCACACTATATTGAATCGGGTTTTATAGGGGGGAGTCTGATTCCATCACTAAATTTACCCTACGATACCAGATCAAATAAATATCTTTATCTAATTCACAGAATTTGGGAGGTAAAATTTAAATCTCACGGATATTTTATACACTTATAGTCTTATAGAAGATCACCTGCCCTCTTAAGTGGAAGGCATTTTATACAGGCGATCTGGACTTAACTAAAACAAAAACAACTACCACCACAAAATCTCACTCTAAACCCAATACATTACTCTTTGTTCCATATAAATAAGAAAAATTCAGCACCATCAGGAAATCAAGTGCACTGACCTCACATTCCTTCAGTGGCCCATTTTGCCATTATCAATCTATCTTTTCAAATATGGAATAGCTCTGCCCAGCCCAGGCAGCAGAGGAAAACAAATAAAAGTTATCTATTTACAATCCTGAGGGAACTAATCCTAGCTAGCTGTCTTCTTCATGAGCAAATTATAAAATTGGGCTCACTAAAGTACAGCTCCTTTTCTAGGGGAGGAGTAAACAGAATCTAAATAAATCCTGGGACTTAATATCTGATATTACCAGGTAGGTCGCAGGATACAGGAGGTAGTGGTACAAGATGAAGTAAGCCTGAAGGTCTAATGGACATCATGAGAACACAGTTAAGACTGTTTCACTGTGTACTCAAGAGAGTGTGAACATGAATTTCCTCCACCGTCACAACCATCTCACCATGTGTGTGGTTCCCAGCCTGGATGTATATCTTGAATATAGGACATAAACAAATTTGAAACGAATTCTAAAACACACCGTATGTGTAAAAGCATAATCCTTTTCGGAATCTGAAAATTCTATGGTGTGCCCACTAGCTAACTACCATGAACACAGAGTGAAGAGTCTTGACCTTGAGCCTGAGGGAAGCAGAGGCATCCTCAGGTGACACCTTCCCTGAGGTGAGAGGAGATGAGGATGGGGCAAGGGAAGGACACCCATTCAGTAATTACTAGCTCTTCACTGGACTGATCCACCTGAGCTCAGGGCTCTCCTTGTCCAACACAGACAGGAAGTAGCCACACATCCAATCATATTGTGCATAGATCCAAAGAATGTTAAAATGCTCCCAAAACTGAAGCTGGCGGTGGAGGGCACTGCCACCTAGGTACTGGCACTGTCGGGGATAGTAATTCTTGAAATGGTGTCTACTGATTTCAAAGAAATAAGAAATATATATATATGTATATATATGTGTGTATATATATGTATGTATATGTAAAATTTTCAATAGTATATGTATATGTATATATATATATATACTATTGAAAATTTTTCAATCATTAAGTAGGTTTCTATGTAATGTATAAACTCTCATGACCCATTCTCGCAGGTCCTCTAGGAATAGTATAATATAATATATAAACTCAATTAGAATCTGAACTTTTGACTGATTAACACATTGTAAGCAACTAATAATATTGCTTAAATAAAACATAAAAGATAGTTGTGATGTCCATAAGGCTCCTATATTACAAATTATTTCCCTTTCTTTTTTAACTATCATCTTTATGATATTTTTCCTGGTACCCACAGATATTAATGCAATGTAAAATGGCGTGTACTTACATGTCTTCAAATATAATAATTTCTTTTACACCTTGCCTAATATCGTCAACACATTTCTCTTATACAATTCTGAAAACTTAGAAACCAGACACAAATTTCTTTCCTTTTCTTTCTTTCTTTCTTCCTTTTTTTTGGTGGAAGGGAACACATTACATCCATTTTCATCTTCCTCTTAAATACATCGTGGGTGTAACCATCTGTAGCAGATCATGATTAATTAAATATTTATAAAAATGTATCTTAAAATCATAGTCTCATAATTGGCACTGTTATTAAAAGCTCTTGTTCTTAAAATGTCTCCAGTGAAAATAATTACCTGGTAACTGAGAATAAATATTAGTGAAATCTATATTAATACTCTGCTAACCAAAATAATCAACATTACCAATTTATAGGTTTCTGAGGAAAACACTTCTATATAAGCTAAGCTTAGATGCTTAAATTCAATACTGTCCCTTCTTTTGACTTGAGTAGCTAGGAAATAAGAAACACCAGGCTCACAGACAGCAGATTGCAGAAACACAGGAAAGCACACGTTTTACTGGCGGTAATGGCTGCTACTCACAAATCAATCTACTTGCATGAGAACGGGACCTCTAAAAGGACACGTCTTCCAGCTCTGTGACCAAACCCACAGTGACACAGGAAATGATGTGAATCCAGTGCACCCTACCCATGAAGGGGATTAGGAGTAATTGGACTAGAAATTGTGGAGAAAATAGACCCTAACGTGGGCCAGGAATCTTCAAGTAAATGACTTGGTAAGCAGGACAATCCAATGCAAGACAGAATGCAGAACAGGTGAGCTGGGTAGTAATTAGTCGTTGCTATTTATACATCTCCTCTACACTTCCCAGCACACTGACGCAAGTACACTAAATAACTCACTTTAAAACGGAAGTCATTTTAGGACTGAAGCCGTTCATTCTTGCATAGCTCACTGACCTCTTGGAACTTAAAGATTCAGCGCATCTTGTCTGCTCAAGTTTCCGTGGGTTATTAAAACAAGTTTTTGAAAGGGTCCACTTCATATTGTTTACCGTGATGCTGTTTGTGCTTTTCGGTGGTCGCATTTGGAAAAGAAATGTAAGAAATGTGCATAACGAGGAGAGAGCTCACAGGAAACTGGGATTAGAAATAAGGCTGTGGGATTGTGTCTGGACACCTCCGGGATGGGCTGCCACCCCTTGTACTGAATTCCGGTGATTTACATATTTGGCGACTGTTTAGAGGGCTTCCTTGCTTTGCCTCTTACCACCTCCCAAAGGTAAGGGAGTCGAAAACAAAGGAAATCCACTTCTTATGCCTCACTGTATGGACCTGTACGTGAACATTTTATCTTATTCTAGGTTCTTATTTTGTTCTCTTGAAGCACATAAGGTCTTATTTTAACTATCCTTGATATTTATAATCTAAACTTGGAGTTTACTCAGACACAGCTCGGCTGAGATTTCCCCATGTGGGAGGATTTCCAGATTTGACTCATCAACCCTGGAGAGGGCAGCTTGAGTCTTGTGGTTGGATATGTGTGATACATTACTGTCACTACTCGCTGACTGAAATTTTAGTTTAGCTTCCCATGTGCAAATCCTTTAAAAGCCGTGCCTGGAAAGAAAACAGGAAAAAATACTTTGATGATCTATTTAGTGTCATATTTGAAATTAAAGAAAACTATGTGTGCTCACTTCAAAAGTTCACACTTGTTGTGGGTATATATGAATGAATTTTCTTGCACTGACAAAAGGGGGGTGTGAATTATATGTTTCAACCAAGTTGATCTCAAAGACTAATAGATTCAGCAAGTCAAACGCGACCAGGCAGAGGACAATCTCCTCTCTTCACAGATGAGGAGCCTCAACTTGACATGGGTTAAATGACTTACCCAAAGTCAAGCAATTAACAGTGTCAGGGCTCTGACACATTCCAGATCTAATGAATCAGATGTTGTCACCTGAAACACCAACCAATTCAATCATCTTGCAAAAATGAAAAGGCGAGTTCCAGGGTATGTGGGGATTTGCATAAGGTTAAACACCTAGCTGGGGAAAGAAAAAGAGGGAGGGAGGNAAGGAAGGAAGGAAGGAAGGAAGGAAGGAAGGAAGGAAGGAAGGAAGAGCAAATAAAAAGAAAAAAAAGCACCCAACCTGATTCCAAGCCTTGGCAGTTTTGGAAAAGACACCACCTCCTCTTTCAAAGGGTCCAAATCAGCACCTCCTTATAACTGGCACCTGACATCAGTTAGGGTCTCATAACATGCAGCTATATTAGCAGCCAAGAAAAAACTATGTGCAGGCCATGGAACTTGTACGGTGACATGCCGGTGATTAGCTCTCTGAGTGACTGAATCATAATAGTGACAGTCCCTGGATTTCACTGAAGACATATCACACTCATTCGCTTTCTCAGTGAGTCATGATGATGTTTCAAACACATCCTCCCCACTATACATCCATGAAAGCTGAGAGTTGGTCAAAACCAGCTGCAAACCTACATGAGGCTGTATTGACACGGTTCTATCACTGTTAGGTGTTTTATAAAAAAAATACAAAAATTCATTTAAATCTACTTATTAATAGCCAATATGTATTGCCTACATAGTATATAAAAGAACATTATAGGCTTTACATGTAAAAAGACATCATTTAATTGTGGAAATAATTCCACTGGATGAGAATATGATTATTTCTCTTTGTAGACAGGAAACTGAAACATGGGAAGGTTATTTTTTTCTGGGCTCAGCAAACACCCAGTGAAAAGGCACAGAACTACACCCAGAGCCCACCATAAACTCTTAAGCATCACAAGCCAGCCCGGTGTACAGTGGTTTTGTATACAAACCGCAGTCTCTGACCTCAAGAATCACATAACCTAGAACAGAACACACCACAGCACCAAACGTATACATTAACTGTTTGATGACAAATACCTTTAAATTGTTCATATCAACAACTAAGGCAGGAGAGGGTGTGACAATTGCAACTTCAGGACAAAAAGGATAAAGCCCCTAATGTCTCCAGACACTCACCCGGCTATCAGATCTGGCAAAGAAGATGTAGAGGGAATAAAGGAAGAGCAACCCCTTTCCTCCGCTGCCAGGTACTTTCGGAGGCTGGTGGGGAGCCTGGTCCACTAGCAGGAACATATCCTGATGACTCATCAGGAATAATTTGCTGGCTTCAAGGCTACAGGGCAGAAACACGGAAGGAAACACACGAAGGGAACAAAAGAGGTGGATGGAGGAAGAATCTAGGCCATAGGAATAAAGTCAGTGCAAGTCTGTTTAAAAATTGTTTGAAATTATAATATGATTACATCATTTCCCTCTTCCATTTTCTCCCTCTGACTCCTCCCCCAACTAATAATCCATGCTTGACATGTGTGTACTATAGGGTAAGCAAAACACATTAAAAGTTTAAATCCACTAGGGAGGCAGAGGCGGGAGAATCTCTGTGGGTTCGAGGCCAGCCTGGTCTACAAAGTTAGTTCCAGAACAGCCTAGGATACACAGAGAACCCTGCTTTGAAAAGAAAAAAAAAATTAAATCACTCTAGATTATCGTGTTTACCCAAATTGGCCCTAAGTGCAGGACCTTAGATTTAAGATTTAGGAAAATGTCGTGATTGCATGATGCTTAACTTTAGAACATTTATTCACGAGCCAGAGGTTGGCCGGTTCCTTCCAGACTATGCACGGGGGCTATCTCTGCACATATAAAACAACCTTACCGCTCCAAAGATCAAGTCCACAAAACAGCAGAGCTGTGAACTAATTATGTACCGACCGGTGCGACAGTTTTGCTTGCTACTTCAGTCCATTAAACACTCAATAAGCGGGACTAAAAGTGTGCGTTTCTAATACTCCCTTCATATCAGCATAGATTCCCTACCATTTGACAATGTCGGGCCTCAGAAATTTTGCCCCAAGGTCATGCTTCAGCATTTCACTAAGTTCTATTAAACTAAGTATGTCACTCTACACAGCCCAGCTGAGTGGTTAAGGGCCACTTACAGCTAAGAGGCCTTGGGCTAGTTTAAAATATGCAAAACCCAGTTTGCTCATCTGTAAAGCAAAAATCATTATAATGCCACTCTCACAAGAGCTCTCATCAGGACCAAATATATGATAACAAGTGTGAGGTCCCAAGGCACTGGGCACGATATACAGTAAGCGGCAATGGGTAGGTGCTGCCCCATCGTTCCTATAGGAGAACCCAGCCCTACCGTGGCCATACAGGCAGAAGTGATCTCTTCCACACCATACTCCTAGCTACCCACAGGGAACACCAAGCCTGTCCTGTAACTTAGAGGATCTAAATTGGAATCCAAAAATCTAGGTGTTCTTAGCCTGGAAACAGGGGTGCGCAGATCACAGACCCTAAAACCTTGAAGTGCAGCCTGGGGTCTGTTTAGTAATGTTTGATCTGTTTTATGCATTAACTTCCTATTGGTGGTTTAGGGGCAACAATGAAATATTTGTTTATTATTAGTATCTTGCTCTAATTTAAAAAAAAAAACAGAAAGTGAGTGTGAAAACAGCAGCTTAAGCTTTACCAGGAATAAACCATATTCTAATAGATGAAAAACATCCCAGGTTTCACACGGAAACACAGAAGCTGCTGGGTCTTACCATTCCCACCTGACCACTTACAGTCTAGTTTGAAGATCTTCAACGTTCACCACTGCCTGCTTATGCTGAAAGAAAATAAGTTGCAGTACCCCCCTTCACACTACAAATGCTTCCTCATGAGGGGATTGGGTCTACGGGGTATTTCTGTATCTACTATCTGTTCAATTGTGCTGCAAACCTAAAACTGGTCTACAAAAACAAAACCAAACAACAAAACACATCTCCCCCCCAAAGCAAAAACAGAGCCTTACATTCATAGCCCACAACCCAGCTAATGCACCTCTTCCACACACGTCTCAGATAACTTCCCAGAATACAAGGCTCTCCTTCTACCTCCTACAAGGCCAGTCTACAAACTTTGCTCCCATTGCTAAAGGTCCTTGGGCTATTCTCTACTGTTGTCATCGTGACTATGAAAACCATGCCCGTCTATTCAGAATCTGGACTAAATGATTTCCCTTCCAGGAAGGGCTTCCCAGCGCCCCGGGACAGATATGGTTTCTCCTAGTGTGCACGGCATTCCATGCTCTGGTGTCCTAACATATGAGCAGAGCAGAACAGTTTGGTGATTGTCTTAGCAATTAATGAATATTCTAATCATCCTGGTATTTGCCTGCCTGTGGCCTTCAGCATGGGTGTGTTCACATCGAACATCACTGAAGACTGTGCTTTTACAGTGACCCTAAATATCAGTGGAGATAAAAACTCCAAACATGTCATTGGTTTTCCCTGTATGCTTATTAAAAATTATTTCATAGTCAAGACATATGAGGATTCTTTTTCTAAGAATGTATACTTTCCCAGTTAGTAAAAGAATCGTGATGGTTTTCACTAAAATATTAGTGAGCCGACTGTTTGTTTGAGTTCTTGAATTAAAAGATTAAAAAAAATCTTATTCGGCATTTACTCACAGGAATACACTTTCCAAGAGAATCTGCACTCTATCTAAAGGATGTCTTGAGAAAAAGTTCAGATTTCTCGTAAGAAGAACTCTCCAGAACTTCAGAACTTTCATTTCGAATGGCATATGACTCTCCCCCACACATCTGATACCTTAGGGATGCTGTGGCCCTTAGGAGGCCCAGGAGGGCGTATAATCCAACATGACAGCTGAAGACAGAAAGACGGACAGGGCCTCGGCCCGGTCATCAGGAAGGGAGAACGGTGCCTCTGGAATTCAGATTTATCCATTTCTCTTTCGAGTTCCCCCCAAAACTACCCCGTACTGTCCCGGAAAAGGCAGCATCACCACCAAGGAGGCTGTGCTCAGAGACCAGCTGGACCCACCCAAACAAGCAGCTTCGTGTCTGCTGAACTGCTCTGCCACAGACAAGACGGCCAGTGTTTCTGCCCTTCACTTCAGGCCCCTAAATTCTCTGCAGCCCCGCACAAGCTCCAGCCAGCTTTGTGGCCAGCTCCTCTTTCCGCTGTGTGGTGCATTTGCGAGTTCAGCTGTGGGTCTGTTCATTTCCCTCCACAGCCTTTCTTCTCTCCCTGACACATGCATACTCCAGGCTGCTGGAGTGCTGAGTAAGCCGGAACAATGGGAGGCTTTGAACAGGGCTCAGGCCAGGCCCCAGTCAATATTTACTTCAGTGTGAAGCCACTGTTCTAAAGCTCCTTCCAAGCAGACCTCAACAGTGGGGAGTCCCTAGAGGTTTCGAGATTTTATTTTAACAAGAGGCAAGAGAGGGGTAGAGATGAGTAAATAGATTACTGTCCAAGCCACTTTTCTCAGAAAATAAGGGAGGATTTTCTACACAACAGGTTAGACTTTCAATACTAATTAGCAATTTATAACAAGAAAAACCAATCGTCTTCCAAACACTGATTACTGCCGTCTTAAAACTCCAAATCAGGCTGCACTGCAAATCCACTTAATGTGACCCCTGTATATCTATCTCTGATCCTATAAACCTGGAGCTTGCCAATGTTTGTCAGTGTTTGCCCCTGCTGCCCAAAATGGCACTGCAGGACCCTGGTGCCATTAACCTACCTTTAGTAACTAGCGTTTGACCCAGGTCTTCTCCATGCTGTCAATTCCAGTGTGTCCTAAAGTGAAGCTGTATTACCACACCCCATGGATGAAGAGTATGCCATGGGACATGATTGTGCCGTCTGTCTTGGCAACAGATTGAGCAGGTTGATCAGGATGCTAATGAGAGTAGCCAGAGTATCATGCGTGCTCCCTTCCCACAGTTGGAGGGGGCTTGCTAAGGAACAGCACACAGGAGGTGGATTGTAGGCTGCCATACTATAGTGTCGCCAATGGTGTTGAGACAATGTGAGGAGACTCTACTTAGTAAAAGCAAAACTCTTTAACTGAAAATATGGTCAATTGCTCAGCTGATTTAATACTTTTTAAATTTTGAAACAGAGACAATTCTCACAGCATTAACCCATAGGAGGTTGGGAAATCTTACTAAAAACTATGAGATTATTACAGATTTCCATTATATACCTAAAAAAAAATTCAGAGTTGTCTGCTCTAGCCAATTGCAATGCTTACTATTCCACCCAAATCAGTAAGCAAACTGTGTTATTTTTATAACCTAATCACATAACCTGCCCTCATTTCATAAAACTTCTATAAAGACAGAGGCGAATCCAAACAGTTCAAGGATAAAAACAAGAGGACCTGAAACTGGCCAGAGTTATCATTTATGACCTTATTTTTATTAAAGGGGCAAGTCATCATCTTCCAAATGCTAAACATGTAAACACTGTGACACAATTTAGCTTTTTCAAATACAAAGCAAGTCATTCAAACCATCCTTCCCTCCAAAATATATGAACAGAGAATGCAACAGAATTGCCTATCCTGTTACAATTCACTCAAGTCATGAGCTGCACTGGCTACAGTCTACACCATTTCCTGTATTAGTAAAAAGCAAACAATTAAAATGTAATTCAACCCAATTGTTTCAACATGGAAAGCAATGACTGAATTGTTATACACTCAATTGGTTCAACAACACACTCTCAAGGAAAGAAACTGCTGAGGAAGCCTGGTACAAGTACTTTTTTGGCTGATATCTTATAAAACTGATACGCAAGATTTTAAGAATTTAGTTTTTTAGTAACACAATGCCTGTCAATCAGTCAAACTTCTTTGCTATTGTTTTACAAAGAAAATAAGCTTGGGGGTTGTGGAGGGATAGAGAGATGGCTCAGCAGATAAGAGGAATAGCTGCCTCTCAGGGGTTCCAGACTCCAGATCCCAGCATCTACCTTTGACAGCTAAAAACCACCTGTACCTCCAGCTTCAGGGGTTCTGACACCCTCTTCTGGCCTTTGTGGGGATTCACACTTACGTGTGCATATAAACACACAGACATGCACACATACGCATGAATAAAAATAAATAAATCTTTTTAAAAAAAAAAGAGAGAGAGAGAGAGAGAGAGAAGTGGATGGAGGACACTGCAGCCATGCCACAGAATAAGAAAAATTATACAAAAATGAAAGTTGTGGAAAGCTGCTCTTCATGGCAAACTTTAACTTCCAGTTTAAGAAGCTAAAGCTTTGGTATGTAACGCTAAAAGAACAAATATAAGTAAGCCCAATGGTCCCTTAGACATACAATTTTAAATATTAAAGCGCTGTGCTTCTAAGGGAAATCTGTTCTGCCACGTTAGCATGGCTCACTCACACAACCTCAGTGCTCTTAATGACGAACTCAACCGGCCTATTACCGTTGGCCAAGCAGCACTAAGTGTCTGGGTGTTGCACATATGAATCACTGGTCATGTCCCTTCTGTAGTATGTTTCTCTCTTTGGAGGGAGGGATATAATTAAGAGTAAAAGGATGTTCTCAAATAATGACGTAAGGACATGAATGCTGTTTCGGAACAAATAGTGAGCTCATTTGCTATTCACCTAACTAACTATAAACATACGAAGTAAAATCTGCTTCGAATAACTCCCAGACAGCTCTCCAAGGAAGCTGTCCTTTGGCAGTGATGTAACTGGGGTTTCACTGAAAGAAGTATGTGCTCCTTGACAAATTCAGCTGATGCTATGATCTGTCTGTGCTCCTCCCATTAATGTGTGCATAATTAATACGGAGTAAGCTCTAAGGCTATCAGGAGCAAGACTTCTGAAGCAGACAGGCATCAAGAGACTTACTGCCAGAGCCCAGAGCGGTGGGGCATAGATTCAGAAAACTCCAAGATCTCAGGGCCAGCCTGGGTGCCTGCAAGAACAGCCTTAGACAGAAATTGATTTGTTTCAACAAGCTCCTCATTGGAAATACAAGCATTCTCCAGGAGGGTGTCGATATTCATTAATTTCTCCTTTGAGAACGAGATATCTCATTACACCTATGAAGACCAACGCAGAGAACACAATATAGACAACAAACCAAGAGAAAAGAGGACATCAAAATAAATGACCAAATTGAAAAAAAGATCCAGAACTCATCTCCGAGAAAGGTCTTGCAGACATGCTCTAAGTACCACTTTCCTCATATTCTCCTTTAGTGGGAATCGAACGATAAATTGTAATGAGACCTTCAAAAAAAACTAGATAAAACAAAGAAAAAAACGCAATGCAAGTGCAAAATTCATAGCTCCCAGATACAACAGCACACACTGATAAATTCGTCTTTTAAAACCCTAACTCCCCCAAGATGCTCTGAAAAGAAGATTTTGTTTCTGAGAACCAAGTTTCTCCTTTGCAGTTTTTGTTTTATGGCACTTGCCTGTATGGAGACAGAGTGTTACTATAGAGCACAGGCTGGTTTTGAACTCACCACTTCTGCCTCAGCCTGCCAAGCGCTGGGTCGACAGGCATGAGCCACCCTCCCCACTTGAACATTTTCATCTGCAATCGATAAGGACATGGTGGGTTTCATAGAGTGAGAGTCACCTGTATGACGTAAACGTGTCCCCTTGAACTCTGACCCTTCCATTCCCTGGCCTTGGAAGCAGCTGTCTGCGTAAGTCTACACTCCAGGCTAAGTGCTAACAAAGAGGAACGCAGGTTCAGGAGAGCCTGGGCTCCTGCTCGATTAAGGTCATGTAGGCTGTGCACTAGCGCTGATGTCCTCTATCCATCTTATCAAACAGTTCTATAGCAATTTTAGGGTCTCTTATATACGTTTCCCTTTAAATTTTCACAGAAGAGAAGCATTATTTTTATTGCACTTATTTATTTATTAGGATGGGAATAACTGAGGTTCATACGTGACACTAATGAAGGGAACTTCTAATTCAACCAGCAATAAGATTTAACTAAATCTAAAATTTAACCAAAAAAAATGCTAAAAGATGATTGGCAAATTCAGTTTGATAGGATTTTGGCTTTCTTTCTTATTTATTTGATATGTAAGAGTTGTGTCCTGCATGTATTATGTGAACCATGTGAGTGCTTGGCACCCACAGAGGTCAGAAGAGGGCATCAGATCTCTGGACCTAGACTTATGACGGCTGTGAGCTGCCATGTGAGTGCTGGGAACTGAACCGGGTCTGCTGTAAGAACAGCAAATGCTCTTAACCACTGAGCCGTCGCTCCAGCCCCTCGATATGTTTTTAAATATCTTGTGCGCTAAGTCTTGTGCCTCTATAATGCTCAAAAAACAAAAGGGTTTTACCCTAAACATTTGTGATTATAAAACTCAAATTTTAAAAAATAGATGAATTTAATGCTTTTTTTCCTCCTTAATGTTACCAAAACAATTGACATACATATAAGGGTATGCTTAAAAACTCAATTACAATCTACTAATCTGACAAAAAAGTACTTTTAATAACCGTTAAAATATAGTGAATTTTTCAATATTCGCTATATTTATCTTCTGTTTTGAAAAAATGGGGGTGCAAAGTCAGGTCTTAGTGCTGTACATCCCAGCCCTCGGAAGGAGAGGAGGAAGAATCTCTGTGAGTTTGAGGCCAGCCTGGTCTACAGAGCAAGTTTGAGGATAGGCAGGGGTATTAAGTAGAGAAACCCTGCCCCCCAAAAAATTTAAAAAGAAAAAATGTAAAGGGGGAGGACAAAACACTAGTTAGAATTACTGACTATCCTCTACTTCACTCTAAGCCTGTCCATGACCATACGCCTTAGGTACATGGTCCTCTGTTGAATGAAGACACTCTCTTAGAGATATTCAAATGAGTTCACTTTAATCAGTAAATATAGCCAATTCCTAAATTTAAATCTTCTAAGTACATAGCACGCTTCCCTTTTAAGAGCCACTTCAGCTCACACAGAGTAGCAGAAGCGCCTCAAAAATTCTTAATCTAGGAGAATTATAAACTGTAGAAACAGGGAGAGTGCCCCTCAAAGTTCCTATTGAGAAGCATCCTCCTTTATGCCAGGGGAAGCATAAACACACACTTACAAGTGAACAAACAGCCCTATACTGAATTACTATTCTTAATAATGTTCATTGTTCTTACCAACTGCCGCCCAGAATTTTAATTAAATTCATTATATCTAGAATTTAACAAGGAGAATATTTGCTTCTGCTTTATAATTAACTACAAAAAGTGTTGGCAAACACTGTTATAAAATAAGAGCAAGCCAGGAGATGCACTCCTTTATCCCAGCACTCGGGAGGCAGAGGCAGGCTGTTCTCTGTGAGTTCGAGGCCAGCCTGGTCTACACAGTGAATTCTAGGCTAGGTAGAGCTGCAAAGCAAGACTGTCTCTACAACAACAACAATAAAAATAGTTATTATAATTATAATAATTTTTAAAAATAAAGTCACAGATAAGTAGAATGCTCACCATCTTGGTTTTCCTAAGGACCTGAGAGACAGCAGGTTCTATCTTTCTTTCCACATCAGCATCAAATCTACTGAATGATGCTTTCAGAGATGTCGGGTT
The DNA here is from genome assembly GCA_001685075.1 of Bramus lutescens. Classification (NCBI taxonomy): domain Eukaryota; kingdom Metazoa; phylum Chordata; class Mammalia; order Rodentia; family Cricetidae; genus Bramus; species Bramus lutescens. Next base: position 83,279 of record LOEQ01002611.1, on the reverse strand, counting down.
CACTTAGGTTGGTGGTACTTGATTCACCGTGAGAGAATAAGGACAGAAACAATAAACAAAAGAAGGCGGAGTGACCAAAGTCTAGCCAGCCCTGTGGCTACCTGTTGATGAAATCATCACACACTCTTGGTGACAGAAGAAACTGAGGCCTTCACCGTGACAGAACACAAAAACCTATCTATAGACTCTGTAGGGCAGCTGCTCACTGAGGACAATGGCAACATAGAAATTTAGAGCAGGAAGTATTTTCCCCCAGTAGGTAAAGCTCTGTCTGAAGTGTAGGCTCCTATAAGCCACCCACAGGACACTCGGCCAATGGGAACAGAAAAACTGTCAACAGGCATCTTCTATGCCGGAAAATAAAATAAACATTCTGGGCTCATTTGACCACGTGGAGTTAAATAAGAACGTGTTAAAAGTCTGGTTTTGAGGTGTCATCCTGGAACTGCCACTTACAGTGCCTTCGGGGAAGGTTTGCACGTAAATATCCTAAAAATTCATAGCAAGGTTCTAGTCAAACTTCTGGGGCCAAGACAACATTTTCACTGCAGTAGGATTTGTCTAGAGAGCAGACTTACAACCAAATCCTCGGCCTTCACCTTGTTAATGGTACATTTTCAATGAAGCATAAACCTCAATGTAAGATTTTATTTTATATGTCTGCAATTTGGCGGAAACGGCTAGAAATGAAGACTGCTGGGCCTTTCAGGCCTTTTAAATGGCGAATAATTTCACTCATGCAAATACGAAGCCATTTTAAAAACCACAGAGACCGTTCCATAGGAGGCCCAGGCAAACACCACCGAGTCCTTAGCCAGAGAGAATCAACCTCTCCCACTGAATATTCACGGGACACCCAAGCCCAAATTAGTTCCCAGCCAGGGGTCTCAGCATCACTGGACATGACACGCTCCCCTGGTACCTTGTCAGAAATGTAAGAGACTGGGCCTCTACCTAGGTCTACTAAATTAAAATCTACCTTTCAGCAAGATTCCCCAAGGTCTCCAAGTGCAACCTAGGGTAAGATAAAGGAACCTAGAAAGCACTGAATAAATGTTTCCTGGTGGCTGGCATGATGTGTACAATACTCTGAGAACAAAACCTGGTCCACAGGAGACACTTTACAGGCTCCTACCAAGTGAAATGATGTGAAGATTTCTTCTTATTATTATTATTTTCTACTCTGTCCTGTCATTAGAGCCACAAATTCTTAAGTCTGAACCAAACTCTTGAATTCCTTACGGGCACGACATCGCCTGCCTTCTCTCTGAGTCTCCGCTATGCCTCTTGGTGTTTTACACATGGTCTCATTCAATAAATATTTTATCAATAATAACTTGTAAGTATCCAACACATGAATATATTATTACTAATAGAATATATTATTACTAATACCTACAACGTTCCTTTAATGTGAACTTTTTTTGGAGATATGTTCGAATCAATACAAAATTCCTGAATTCCTCCATTTGGATCTGGTATGAGACACAAGAAATGCATTTTCTTCAAACAGAGAAAATTCACCCAAAGAATGAAAAGTGTTCATGTAAAGCATTTCTAGAAGACACAGTGACTCTGGGCAGGATACTCCACACAATAGCTGAGTGTGAAGTGAGTGCAACCCAGAACTGGTTCTGAAACACCCTGCCACTTAATAACTCAAAGGCTTGTGAGCAAACACACCAAAGCTGTTGACGGTTGAAAAAAAAGCACTATTTCTTGTTTTATTCCCTTTCTTAAATACATCAAACAGTGACCAGGACAGTGACACAGCACCAAAGAACTCTGTAGAATAAACTAACCGTCCTGAAAGTGACACAAACATTTAGGTAAGGAACTATCAATTTTCAAGAAATAAGTGTAAGGAATAATCAGATAATTAACAACATGTGTGCATTGATTACAAGACCAAATAATATCTAAATTAATGAGATACTCAGAGGCATAAATTGACTGATTCCATCTATGTTATGAAGAAAAGGCACTAAAGGAGGGGGTTCCCCACCAAAGAACTTTTGTTCTTAAACCTAATTAGCTGAATTGGATAGCTTATGTACATTTTGTTGCCAATGGTTTATTTAGATTCAGAAAACATATAGCTTAAAAATGAACCAGAAGGTATGTCTGACCCTATGTGTATACATATGGACTACACACACACACACACACACTCCATGTTGTTGTCCTCCCAAGAGGACAGTCAACAGTGCTGATAGCTGAGTGTGTAATTAGTTCTCATTGTTCCCCTGACAGTTATAGTTCAACACAAGACCTTTTCCTTTTTGTGTTGTAAATGCTATGGGAAAAAAATACATTAATAAGAGGCATTTAATTATGGGCCCAGCAACCATAGAGGAAACATGGCCAGAAAAAAGTAAAGTCTGCCTACAAACACATTTTAATTTGTGGGGGAAGGGAGTTTCTTTCCCTAGTTAGAATAATCTCCAAATATTGATGACTGGCATAAAATGAGAGGGAAGGTTTCAAAATAACACCCAGGTCTCTGAACAATAAAACATGTATTAAGTGTTACATCAAAACTAAAACAAGAATAGTGTAATGCTTACACTAAAATATTAATAAGAATAAAGGCATTGCTTATTAATAAGGGACATACTCTTTAGAATAGCTTTATGTTTTCGATAACAGCTGGGAAGAACACAGAGATTCAGTATTAAGTTATGGTTTTTTGTCTTGCTTTTCACAGAATTTAAAAAAAATAGATTTGCATCTTCTGTCTGGGTGCTACATTTCCTAAGGCTTACTGCAATTTCTTTTATACAGTATTTAAAAGGAAGCATCCCCAAGTTGCTGCCAGGGTGGACATGAGATCTGCCACTGAGGTCCTTTCTCGTCTGATTAATTAGTAACTGGGAGACACGTTTTGGCAGCTTTCATTTCCCTATTATTTTCCCTCGTTTGACACAAAACCCTGTCAGAAGCAGTACTATTTGAACTGCACCCCTCTTTAGTGCTGGGTCACTAAATGCTAATAAATGGAGCCCCTGCCAAAAAAACTACAGCAATAGGCATAAAAGTTTATTGAGGCAGTAACAGTAAACAAATATATGAAGAAAACACTGAATGCCACAGTATCTAAAACATTAATGGTCTGTCTGAACCCAAAGGTTATTGGCAAGATTGCAGACCTGGAACTAAAAGAAAAGGCCTTTAACAAAGCCACTTCTTTCAGCTATCTTAAAAAAAAATATTTGCTAAATAAAGCAGGCAAGTGCTTTGTCCCAGCAGAAAGGTACATCTGAGCCTCCCTCATCCTTCTGCGTTATTCCAACTGGATGAGTAAAATTATCTGGAAGCAAAGACTTATAGCAACCACACCGACGGAGAACACATCCAGAAAACAGCAGAGCTCTGAGCCAGAGAAGCGTTTCTCCTAAAGGGTGCGGGTGAGGCTCTTAAGAAGCTGGGAAGCCTGGTGAAGCCCTGCAAGGCTGCAAAGAGCCACAGCATCAGCTGCAGGGGCTCCACCTCAAAGTGTCAGTCACTTCAAACCGGTCCCCTGCTACGATGGTGGCTCAGGACACTTATGTACCAGGGCAGTGGCCATGCTGTGCGAGTCAGAGGTCACTGCTTCCACATTCCCACATCTGTCTGAATCTTCTTGCACTGAAACAATAGAAGGGGGCTGGGGTCCGTTTGCTCACACTTTGTTTAACCTAATTGCTAAATACAAAAGACAATTTCCCCATATTGAGAGTTGCCTTAACCTTTCTTTCCATTCTCACTTGTCTCCATTAAATTAAACACTATAAAAACGTTATTCAGAAGGTTAAGTCTCCTATATATTAAGCTGAAAAAAAATGAAACAAAACGGTTATCCCACTGACATCTCAGAAACATCATCTATCATGTCTTCCCCCATCATCAAAACCTGGGTAACAATTTGTACTACAATTAATGACTTCACTAAAACCATAACTTAATTTTACTCAAACCACAAGACCACGTTTCCTACAGGAAAACGCTTTCATCGTGCGTGTTTTCATAGTAAGAGGCAAGAACTAATTGTTAATTACAGTTTTTAACCTATATAAATAAGTCACCAATAAAACTTAAAATGGAAACTCCGACAGTTTGGAAACAACATTAAAAACAAAGGTATTTGTTAGTTCATTTAAAACTAAAAGGTCACTTTGAACACTCAGCTATTTTAATCTTCTCCACCAGTCTGTCAAAGGAAAGGAGATGATGGACCAGAGAAAAGCTTTCTGGTAAAAAAAAAATCTCTGCCAACTCAGATCATGACTTTAACTCTAAGATGTCTAGCTGTTCCTTAAGCACGCAGCTTATTTGCCAGCTTCACCCTGCATCTAGAACCACGCAAGCGCCTCTTCTACTGAACTCAAGTGATTTGAAGCAGACCGAGGGCCCAGTTTAAACGAGACAGACTGAGTTGGGCTACTTTAGCAATTAATCTTCAGGAAGCCTTGCTTTTACCAAAATACAAGATAATGATGTTCCCAGACATCTTCAAACAGATGCAGCAGCAAGAAGTAAACTTTTGGTAAAGTTTACTAGGCCACGTGTTCTCCCAGCTGTACCCAGAAATACAGAACGTGGTAGAAAGCAGAACAGACTCAGCCCATATGATCTCACAAGTTTCAGTAACAAACGTGCTTGCCTCTAAAATAATTCTCTTTTAATACCCTCAAAAGAGTGTTTATTGAGAGAGAGAGAGAGAGAGAGAGAGAGAGAGAGAGAGAAAGGAAAGAAAGAAAAACGTGAGAGGCTGTACTTCATGGGCACCTGAGCTCTGACATCACCTAATGCGTCTTAAAGCATACAAATACTTTAATTTTAGGAAGCATCCTCATTTCTACCCCTGCCTCTTACTGCATAAAGATACCTGGTAATGATCGTCAATTATATGTGTTCCTGCTGGGGAGGGGGGCCACTGATGTCAGACAATAGGAAGAACTACTTCATTGGGTCAGCAAAAAGAAATCAGTAGAGAGGGTGGGGGTGCCGACATATTGCCTTGAAATTAGCCGTGGATCGTAAGCTTCGAGAGAAAAGCACATATGGAAATATGGTATAGCCTAGCACTTAACATTAAAATATGACACACCTCGGCTAAGCACATCAACACTACTTAAAACACCCTTTTGTCAACTCAATACAGGAAGACAGCATTTTCGTGACTTTGTAAATGAAGCTAGCGCTTTAACACAGAGTCCCACCAAAATGCTTACTTGGTGGTTTAGCCCGCTTCTACATCCATATTCATTTCCAGACAATCTTCATGAGAAAAAAGAAATCGGTCCTAAAACAAGATGGCTGCTTTGAGAGGGGGGAAGAAAAGAAAAATGCTGAAAGCCAAACCCAGCTTTTCTAAACGCAGAAACAGGACTTTTGTCTTACTCTAATTTCTATGTGTTCATAAACTTCTACCTGGGAACACATCGGTTACACTGTACAGACCTTTGAAGGTATTAATAACAAAGCCATTTCTCAAAATGGTCCAATCTCTGTGTGCACACGGCACGACTGTCCAAGGCCTACACGCATGTGCGTGGCGATCCTGGGGCATCACAAATGGGTAAGTTCTCACTTCTATTTCACACTAAATCATGAACCTCAGTCATGAAAATCAAGCCATTGGCTAAATCACAATAGGAATAATATCAACTCATCTCTTAAGAATCCTATAAAAAAAAAAACACATGCAATTCAACTGCATTTGTCCTCATCGAGTTAAAGCATAGGAAACCAACTGTTCAGAATCTCTCTTTAAAATGCATTCGCCAACCTTCCCTGAAGTAAGTATGGATTAATTTGATGACTTCCATATAAAAATTAAAAATATTTCCCTCCATCTTGAAATAAGTTTTAAATAGATTTTTTTAAAATAAAAAAATCATGTAAACCTATTTTTATTCCTCACTTGGGTGGAAAATAAGACCTGACAGTAACATTTTCTTTAACCTGTCAACTGTCAGTTGTATGAAGGATGTTTCTAAAGATGACAATGGGTTAGTTTTCCTTATTGAAAATGATAGAATCCACCTGAATGAAAGCCGAGTGAGCCCTCGCGAGTGTGCTGCGGTCACTCAGCAACTAGGTAACTTCAGTAGGAGTTTTCAATATTTTAGAGTAATGTTTGTTGAAACATATGGTTCACTGTTGGAAAACTAGATTTGGAAAGCTCAAAAAATCAGGAGTTTGTATCCATGTAAATCTTCTATGGGACAAAGCTACTTAGATTTCAGAAGCTCAACAATACTCCTTTAAAGAATGCAATAAGGACTACGGACCATCAAGAAGACCAAAATACATGGATTTCTCTTCACCAAGAAGTATGTATAGTAATTCTTGCACAGAAAGTTTACATTACTAATGTTTACTTTTAAACCAAGTGGTTCTGTGTCATGGTCCCGACTTGCTCGTGACTGACTACATTTTGAAAACATAAAATGCAAACAAATTTAAGAGGGGAAAAACGCAGACTTCCTAGTAATGAGTAATCTATTCAGAAACACTGGAAGTTCACATTAATCACAAGAAACTTTTCTACAAAACATCTCAGGACACGGGTTGAAAAGCAGACCAACATATAAATGGAAGAGTATAAATCAGCCCCTTCAAAGAGACAGTAATTTATTGATGCTTGGCCAAGACCACTATGGTAAGACAAACTATTAAAAGTGAGCATTAATAACTCATTCCTCATACTCCTCATTGAAGTTTTATGCCTGAATATGAAGGTGTTATTTGTCACAACTGATCAAAACACAATTTTTCCCCTCTGTGTAGAAGACTCGTCTGAGTGAGTTGTCCCGGGCAAGGGGCAAGGACCTGCCTTCCTCACTGTGCTTAGGGGAACATAGGCTTCCTTTTCACTATGGAAATTGTACTTATGCTGTTATTTTAATAGTTTATATACTACTTGTGAAGAGAAAATCAATACCATGGGCTGACCCAACACAGAGTGGCTCATTACTGAACAGACCATACCTTTTTAAACCCTTCTAACGAAGGAGCTTTTTCAAAGCAGTCAGAAAAGGAATGGAGTCTTTTTCAAAAATTAAGCAAATGACTTACGTTGAAAAATAGACTATACAATGCACAAAATACTACTATATACATAAAATTGTTTTTCTTAAACATATTCTTTTGTTTTGTTCCTCTCTCCCTCCAACCTCCCTCTCTCTCTCTCTCTGATAAATTATTTTGGCATCTTCTTTTACTAAGCTAGCAAAGCCCAGGACTCCTGAATGACTAATTGTAAGCATTCACTTTCTTGGCCCAGCCTGAGGCTGGTAGGATGCTCCTTTCATAGCAACAGGAGAGAAGGGAGGTGCCATCTTTATCTGTCCAACAGGAAACCAGGTCAGTGAGGAGATGGCCTTGAAATGCCTGTTCAGAAAGGCATTTTGCAAGATTAAACAGCAGAAAACTCAGGAAGTGAATTTGCCCCCCAAAGCTAAGTGTTCCATCTAAACCTGCCCTGTTGTCACAGGCAGAGATCTCCAAAGCTATTGTGTATCAGCCACAGAATAAACCTGGCTAATACCTCTCAAGTCACACAACGGAAGAAGGGAACTCCTAACAAGTGGCTCTGAGATCTTGGACTACTCAGTTTATTGATAGTGGTTTCATACTAAAAAGGCTGAGTGAGCCCAGATAGCAGCCTCACACAGCATGGGTGTGTCAGTCACCTTAAAAGCAGACAGGATATGCTTTCTGCTAGCTTGCTTTGACTGTAAAACTAATGCACATCATGGCTGGGTAATAATAAACTCGGTGGCTAATCTTGCTCTGTAGAACTCCAGGAAAGGCAGGCCAAAAACTAAGACGAGGACTTCTGCAAATGTCTATATCTGAAAGAGAGAGGAGGGGAGGGTAGTGTAGACCGCAGATCTATAAATGGACACGCATTAGGATATGAGATACCAACCTAATGTAGAGTACTTACGTAACTGATATAAATACAAAAATGATAAAATTATCCCAATACAGTTAATAAAATGATACATTACATGGCACTGAAACTCAGAGTTAGATTTCATATGCCATTTTAATGTGTTTTGAACATATAAAGACAGCACTTTAAAAAATGTGAAACTTCAGAAATAAAGGAATCCTTTACAGATTCAATCATAGACCCCACTGGAAACAAAGATGAATCTTCCCTCTCCCTTCATTCCTAGTGCCTAGATTTAAACAGTGATGATTTCATTTACTTGTCAATGAAAAAGGCACAGTGCCAGGGTTCTGGCATACATGATCAAACTGATGATGGCTCAGATGTTTTTAAAACGAACCACTGAATTTTGAAAGACGAATACCCAAGGGAATATTCTTAGAAAAATATTAGCACTTCTCTCTTCTTAGCTATGTGCATGGATCCCTCACCTTCAGAAACACTCGGGACTGCTAGCCCACAACTCAGATCACTTTCAGAACTCGAGATGGAAACACAACAAAACAATGCAAGTGAGCTACTACTCGTAGGTGACAAGCTTGTAGTTCCTAAAGAAATGAAAGAATGCAAAAGAAAAAGAAAAAAACTAGATTGTGCTTAGTGAAATCTTCGCGCTTAACAGAAGAGAATAAACTATTAAACTAATAATATTCATACCTTAGCAGAAGCAAAACACAGATTGAGGAGAGCTGTATCCGCTATATTTGCAACTGTCTTTTTTTTTTAACTCCCTTACCTACAATACAAATCAGAAGACATATGTAATGACTCCAGCATCACTTTGGCGAATAGAGAAACCAAAGAGCAACTTTCAGTATACACGCAGCGTTTAAAAGAATATTTGTTGTGAGCCTTGAACTGTTTACAGAAATCTTCAGGTTAGTGGATATGTTCTTAATATTAAGTCATGTCTATTTGTATAAGCATAGCTACCAAGGGGAGATGCAAATAAAGTTTCATTATTGTAAGTTATATTTTAAAAAGTTCCTTAAAATATTTCTATGGTTTTAAGTTAAAGCAAATAGGTATACTCTCTTTGAGTTAGATTTTCAGTGGGCAAATCACTCCCTTACAGTCCAGCTAGAATGCAGTTTAATAGTAAAGAGGAGATTGTCTACACTTTTAGGTAAAACTCCAGTAAGGCTTCACCATTGAGAAACGTGAAGGATGCAGTTAGGCAAACGTGATATAGTATTTCTATTCAGACTGATGTTCCTCAGTTCCAATTTCACAGATTTGTGCCAATTTGATGCATAAAATCACTTGGGTTCACTGCCTAATAAATACTGGCAACTAAACAGTTAGCAACATTTAAAAGCTTAATATCCATTTCCCAGAAGTGACGAGCACGGAGATGAGCTCTATCTGTAGATCTATGCTGACAGGACATGTATTTATATTTTCCTATAATCAATGCAAAGTCAGTAAAGATACTCCATAAGGTAGACAAAATTCTATGTGCCACAGAAGTTACTTCAAATGCATGATACAGAGTGAGCTGCCTAATGCTTATGACCAAGATATATTTAATTTTATTTCAACCTAAATAAACACAATTTCAAGCAGAATCTAACAAAAGTTAAAATATACTTACTTTGTTTACAGAAACTATTCATTCTTATCAGTTTACTGTGTTCACTGAACTTTTAAGTTAAAAAAGAATTTAAATTGCAAGTAATATAGTCTAATTATTTTTCCAAAGGCTGAAGTCTGTTTATTGCTTTACTGATCCAGCAAAATCTTGACTCATCTAGAGAAGACCAAAAGTCGGGGCTAACTTACTTTACAAAATCATAATGTATATGAAAAGGGAATATACAACATTCAATTAGTAATACTGAATAAATCCATACAGATTCTATGACATGTTTTCTATCTCTGTGACAAAGAATTGGTTTTTACTTTGAAATTACTGGTTTTTCATTTGCCCCCTTGGTTTACAGCAAACTGACTTTTCCTAATGCATAAAAAGCACATTTCACTAAATAAAGCTGAATTAAAACTACCTACAACTACCTATCCTTAAAGTAAGTTTTAATATAACAATGTACCACAATAAATGCCTCCGTATATCCCTAAGACTATTAAATGTTGGATCTGAGAAAGATCCCTGACTCTTTTTTGGAATGTCATCAAACTGCTAACAATCAAATAGTAAGTCATTTTCTGCAGTGTTCAAATTAGCATTCTAGTTTAAGATCTACTCCTGGTATTTTTAAAAAGTCTACAGATTCTAACTTAGAGTAGGTTCAAAGCCACCGTGGCATCCTGAGAGAAAGAGTTTTCTTTAGGCAGGCCAGATTTATTTAAAAAATGACCTATGACAAAAATCAATTTGCTAATCTCAAACTAAACAACGGTATCAAAAGACTAAAACTGATAAAATGTCCTGCAACTTACTGAGCCTAACTTGACAGGTGTGGGGGTGGTAGATCAGACATTTTGATGTTTCCTTCTGCTAAAACCCAGGGCAAACTGGAATACCCACCGTTCTAATGAATGAATACCACGACAAAAAAGATCTCACTGATTTTTTAAGTGACACACAAGAGCGAACTGTCTCAAATTGAAATAACTGACTCTACTGGATAAAGCACTTAAGTTTAAAAATACAAGCTGTTGTTCCATACACGCTTCCCAATAAAGTCCAGAGAGGACTGTGCCAAGCAACGTAATTAGACTCTAGACTTGCTTTTAACACCATCATAACTGGAAAGCTTGCTCTATTTGTCTTGTCGGCTTTAATAAAAGGCATATTCTTCAGCAGAGTCGTCTCTTTCTCTTTTCCTAATAGTAGTTAGTGGCACGTCAAAGAGGAAATAGTTTCCCATTCTAATTCCCACCCCCCATAACACCCTTTTTTTTATTAATAACGCAAACTTTCAGGGATGTCTCCACTTGTGCTAGGCAGGCACTTAGGTCTTAAGGCTACCTGGGTGTGACTGGGCTGAAGGAACAGGGCGGGGCGGATTCTCCCTAGGCTGGGCAACCCTTAGAGCGTTCCTGGAGAAATCGGCTCTTCATCCCAGCTGACCACAGTCAAGATGGGAATCCTCGCGAATTCACACGGAGGGCAAGCTGGAGGCGCCAGAAAGGGCTGGTGGGAAACTGGATTGGAGGTGTCCGCCGGTCCCCTAGTCCAGAGCAGTAGATGCGCCACAACCACAGGCTCAGCCCTCAGCCTCCCGCCTCTTTTCTCGCAACTTCCACTTCGGCTCAGAGAAAAACCTATGATCTTAGGTACAAGCGATACTGCTTCCCTCCCAGGACAACACCAGCACCAGCCCACAGCTGGAAGCAGAGCGAAGTGGGCCCAGCGGGCCCGATTGCTGGTCCAGATCCGGGAGAAAGTACGGTCTGGAAATGCTCCGGACCCGAAAGGGTCTGCCTGGTGCTGGAGACGACCCTCCTCCCCTCTCCAGGGTCCAGAAACGCAGGGTGGCTGCGGCTGGCTGGGGCCCAGCACGTGCGCTGGGGCATTCCCC
>LOEQ01002611.1:48061-61008 GCA_001685075.1 Bramus lutescens | reverse complement strand
TCCTCTGTGGCTGGGTGACGACTGCAGGCTGACCTTTCCTCTTCCCAGAATCCTGCTGTTCTCGTTTCTCTGCCTCTACTTCCTGCCTGGTTGCCCTGCCTATATTTCCTGCCTGGCTACTGGCCAATCAGAGGGTTTTTTTTAAATTCTTTTATTTTTAAATTTTTTTTAATTTTATGTAGATTGGTGTTTTGTCATGGGTTGTCTGGTCCCATGGAACTGGAGTTACAGGCAGTTGTGAACTGCCATGCGGGTGCTGGGAATTGAACCTGGGTCCTCTGGAAGAGCAGTCAGTGAGTGCTCTTAACCACTCAGACATGTTACCAGCCCCAATCAGTGTTTTATTCAAAATAATACAAGTGACAGGATAAAAGACCATTGACCTGCAACATTGTTGCTTCAAGAGTGTCTCTGTGTTCTTTAATCCCCAGACCCTTGCCCAATCACAGTTCCAAGTGGTGCAGGTGCCCCAAGTATTTGTGAAATGAACACATTTCTAATGCCCACCTCTGATGCAGATATTTGCTTTAGGTCTCTCTTATTTCTTTACTGGCCTGATAGTCTTGACAGGTTGTACCTAAGCTCAGTTCCCATTAGAGTTTCTTGGTGGCTTTTACCTAAGGTGTGCATGGTGCCACCATCCCACCCCTTTCCCAGTCTTCTCATGGGCTTTTCCGTGTCACTACACTCTCACACTTCAGAAGTAACACACTCAAAAAAATATGTCTACCCATGTGAGATGTAGCCACACTCTCTGCAACCGCTCTTCTCCAGGACACCGACATCCAAAAGAAGTCTCCCGAAGTTCTCAAATGAGAACTCATAGTTGTCAGGCTCAATATAGCAGGTAAAATTTAATTTTCAAAATGTTCGCTTCTATGCTAGGTTACCTCCTAAGAATAGTTCAGCCATTCATTCTTGTCTCTGTCTAACAACTAATCCAATTTGTGGCTGAAATAATACATTCCAAAGGGAACTTCTGGTGTTACTTTCTACTGCTTAAATAATGTCTGCTATCACTTGGAATAAATTTAGGGTAGTGTGGCTACCAACACCTAAAGTTGTTCTTTACCTTCTGTTCTAATTTCGCCCAGTAAAATTTGCTCCACACTCAGAAACTGCAGCCACTCTGAGCATCTGAGATGTTCTCACAGAAGAGAGCCTTTCTGTCCTTGCTTGTGTGGTACCCTCTGCCTAACCATTTGAGCCCTCTCCTGGCAAGCTTGTGATCATTCTTCAAATCTCTGCTAGATTGCTACTTCCTCTATTCGGTCTCCGCTGTGCCGTAGGATGGGTCAAAAAACCCCTTCAAATAACCACATGACAGTTCCTTTTAGTCATGTGGCCTGCATCCTAGATAAGACTGTGTATCAGTGTGGTCCATCCCTTCCCTTTCGAGTCCAGTTGCCCTCACTGTTTCGTCCATGCTTAGCGTTATGCAAAGTGTGGCATAGACATTCTCTAGATGTCTGTGGTAATGGATGGAGGTGCCAGGTGTTTACACCATGTTGCTTCTGCAGTTTTTATTGGGAACCCGACATCGGGTTATACAAAAGGCAGGAGATGTAGGAAGACAGTTCAGAGCCTCAAAAAAGTTTGGGGAGGTTTAAGCAGCAAATCTCCATACAAGGAAACCCTACAGGAACTAAGAAAATGCCTTGGGAAACACTTATAACCTAGTGCCAGGTCAAAATGAAGTATTTTCTTTTTATTTATTTATTTTTATTTTTTCTTTTCTTTTTTTATTTTGTTTTTCATTTTTCCTTCTTTTTTTTTGAATGACAATAGCTCCCACAGGCTCACATGTTTGACTACTTGGTCCCCAGTTGGTGGAACTGTATGAGAAGAATTGGGAGGTCTGACTTTGATTGAGGAGGTGTGTTAGAAGGACAGACTTCTAGGTTTCAAAAGATTCATGCTATTCCCAGTATTCTCAGAGAGAGAGAGAGAGAGAGAGAGAGAGAGAGAGAGAGAGCCTCCTACTTGAGGATCAAGATGTGATCTTCCAGCTGCTGCTCCAGCTGTTCCTGCTGCCACGCCTCTGCTCCACCATCATGGAGTCTAGCCTTCTGAAACCATAAGTCAAATCAAACGCTTTCTTTTCTGAGTGGCCTCAGTCACGGCGTCCTTTCACAACAATGACAAAGTAGTGAAGGGCTATGCAGCAAGAGATAAAAATCCTGAAGGTGGCAGCAAGCAGATCCTTTGGGAATCATAAACCTTTGCAAAACTGGAGATGTTAAGTACAGAAAGAAAGGGAAAGAGTAGAAGGCTCAGAGGTGAAACTAGGATTTGGGCTTAGCAGGGTCACGGTAGGCAGGTCTTCTGAGACTCCAGGGCAGGCGAGATGCAGAATACCAATGTTAAAGGCAGTCTGTTCTCCAGGGGCTGCCAATGGACAGTACTGAATTCTAATCAAGACAGGAGACCACCACAGGTGAAGATGGAAGGATGTCTATGCATGTTTGTGGTGTTGATTCATTAATTCTTCTTTTATTGTCACCTGTTGCTACCATAGCTTGAAGATGAGGAATTCACACTAGAGATACTTGGATATCAACAAATTCTCTTCCTCTAGAACTGCCCATGAAACAAGAGGGGAGGATTGAAACAGGAGCCTGGTTCTTAATGCTATAACCAGCCAAAGAGAAACATGACTCCTATGCAGGTGGGGTATGGCTTCAAGAACGATAAAAATTTTGAATTAATAAATGACTGACATTGAAATAAACAAGGAGGAGGATTTGTGCGTGAGCCTCAGGAAAGGATTTTATAATGTATCCGAGTTAACTCAATGATAAATGTAAGCAATTAATCATAGACACCATTTTGGCAAATGAAATTTTTAAGTGATCGAGGCAATTATCTATACAATTACATATGCACAGGAATGCATTAGGTTCTGACTTTTGGCAGTCAGTCTACCTCACTGTGTGTAAAGAGAGTTACCTAATTTAGTATCCTACTTTGTAACCTCGCCCTGTCAAGGACTTTTTCGGTGGCTAGAAGTTCAGGACATGAACATAATAATGGCAGTCTCTTAGTTGTGTTACTATTATCTTTGCGAAGCGATCTAACCACTTATGGATTCTGCTTTAAATATTAATATAGGTTGTATACCCTCCCTTTTCCATTTTCTTTAAAAGAATATAAAACAATTTTCTAATTGCTTTTTCCATTAATGTTCTGGAAAAAAAATACTAAAAATGTGTGGGAACAATGGAAGAACATGTGCACTCCCTGAGAAGAGATTAAAGTGAGAGAAAAATTTATCAGCTGTGGAAAGCAACAGTCCTTTCTCTCTTACTTGGTAGAATACATTTGTCTGGTTCTTAGCTTTGCAGTCGTATTTTCGAAAGGCCATGTGACACGATGATTTCCATCCAGAATCACACAAAGGCAGTTTCACAGGCAGCCCTACAACTTACTAAGATGCTAACCCCCAGTTACAAAACATGACTGTTTTGTGTGCATGAAGCGTATCGTATTGGTCTTGTAAAATTTGCTATGTGAAATTATTTCTATTAAATATTATAGCTGGTCTAATGTTAGACGGATAACATGCTGGATTCTGTTTTAATTTATCAATAACATTAAGTCTTTCCATCCCCTAAGCTCTTTTATATCTTATCCTTTTAAATTAATCATGTCATTCTGTCATTCATTCTTGCCAATAAACTGAATGCTATGCATGTGTATAAGATTCATATATATATATATATATGTACATATATGAACATCTCATTTTATTTCATTCAGATTCCTACACTTAAAGCACATTTTATTAGCATATTCATAGTTTAAAGTGACAGGTTTCCTAATGACATTTCATTCAAGTATGTCATTTGGTCTTACCAACATTCACACCCCATTAATCTCCTATATAGAGGAGACTGTATATGTAGTCCATCATGGTTAGGGGAGGCAAGGCTGCTGGGGTGTAGCTCTGCCTGTGACTGGGAGAGTTTGTGACACTTTATTCATCTGGTGGAAGGAAGTAGTGAGCGTTTGTGAATATTCTCTCCCCGGGAGACCTGCATCTGCCAGGCTAGACCAGTCTTCAACCTTACAAAACCATACCACCTACTGGGGATCAAATATTCAAATATCCAGCCAGTGCAGAACATCTCACATTCAACCAATAACAATGGCCTTGCAATTATTAACATCTAAATCATGAAGAGTTGAGATATTCTAAAAATGTAAAGTCACTTCGCAATTTTTTAAATCTCAGAAGAAAAACTACAAAATCTCTCATGAAGACTTTTCCCATATTGACCACAAGTTGAGATAGTAATGTGAGGTGTTTACAGGTAATAGTTATATGAATTATTAACAAATTGTTTTAATGAATTCATTATTTTTATGTCTATTAAATGTGACTATTGGGGAAATACTGTTCTGTGGATCACATTTATGGCTGGCATTGTGCTCCTATTGGAAAGTGGTGATCTAAACATTTAAATACAACAAGAAAGACAGAGAGGAAAAAAAGGAAGAAGAAAGGAGGGAAGGAAGGAGAATAAAGGAGAAAAAGAAGAATTTTCAAGAACCAGAAAACTCAGCTTACGAAATCTCACTTTCTGCAGATGCCTCCAAGGGTAGACCACCTAAGAGACTGAGACTATGATTAAATACATTGTGGGGTAGTACTTGGCACATGCTCAGTTTGTATCGGCTTTTTTGAATGTTGGCTAAAAATTAATGCTTTTTTTAAATTCACTGTAGTAGGTCCTAGCACTGCCCAAGCATGCCCACTCTAAAAAGAAATACAAGCAAGACAAAATTTTGTAAACATTTAGGTTTTTATGTTTTATTGCAATTGTGGACCTAAATTATGTTAACTTTTGATTTTCAAAGTTTTGGGCATAGTTTTCTATCTGACTCTGATTAGAGCAATAGCCAACAGTTTTTATTTGATAACAGGGAAAAAATTAACAGTATCTGTATAATGAAGGGTAATTATAATTTCTTTAGTAAAAATAAAAAAATCTACTTGCTAAAATGCTACAAAAGTGTTCAATAATAAAGATTAGATGCACTTGCCGAGCATCTACCTATTTCTGTACTATCTATATCTAATGTACTATATATAGCATTCTTATGAAAAAGCATTGTTGAATCCTGAGTCCGTTATGAAACTCAGTATACAAATACATAACATCATATATGTAAATATATACACACATGTATTTCTATATGTATACATGCATGCATGTGTGAGGCAGCAAGTATGGTTCTGGTTGACCCTTATAATTTCTATCTCCTCTTTCACCATCAAGCTTCCGAGAAGCTTGCTTGGGCTCCTGGCTTGGGCACACAGGACCAGTCTTTGGATAGGAATCTGAGCTGATAGACTATGAGGTGTTCATTGCAGTTTTACATCTTAAAGGAAATAGAATCCTGTCCCTGGAGAAAAGATAAGGGAAGTCTTGCAGGAAGCAGAGTTAGGTGTCAGTTTGAAGGGGTGGAGAGAGAAATGGCCAACAGGAACCCTGGCAAACTGTCGGAGACATGGAGATTTGAGGTGGAATGGATAATGATAAGAGTTGAGACGTGCCCAGATTCTGAGGAGAGGGAACACAGAGAGATCCGTTGGCGGAAGATTCCAAGAAGACTTGCTGGGGTTCATGTCGTCTTTTGGTGACGTCCTGAGAAGTTTCAATGAGGATGTAAAACGCTTTGCTCTAACATGTGGTTTGCTGGTGGTACAATTATTTGATACTGGGGAGAGCAGCTCTAAGGAGTTTAGCAGTCGCTAAGAGCCAATTCTGGGGCCTACTTCTTCAGTCAATCTTGGCTGAAGACTGTCCCAGGGTCTGTAGTCTGGCCTCATCTACAGCAAACCCTTGCACGGCGACCCTAGCAATCCATAAATACTGGCTAAATTAAAATCCTTACAGTTTAGAGGAATAATTAGTGCTGATAGTTTAGAACACTAAATAGGTACGTCATCAGATTTAACAAATGTGTCCTTGGGGTTCTAGGTGGTACTAAAGAAGCAACCCAGGCATTCCCAAATCTTCACGGTTGTGATACAAACCCCTGTCACACACGTGAAGGCAAGCCTTGCTCATCTCTCATCAGGGGAGTTCTTTTCTTCAGTGGGATACAGAAGATCGCACCTGGGAAAGACAATAAGTGACTGAGGGGGGCTTCAGCCACAAATGGCCAATCTGTATCGTGTCATTCCTTAGGGCTTAGGGACCAACACAGGCAAAACAATCTGCCCTGCAGTCCACTCTGTCAGACACAGCCTTCTCTGAACTCTAGAATATTTTCTCCACTCCTCTGCATAGAGGCTGCAACCCAAAGACATTCTCTTATTTGTCCTGTTTTATGACTGGGAAAAGGAGGGGAACATGTCCTGAAGCTCTGTGGGAGTGGACCGTTCTGGGCTTCAACCTTTGAGGACTACAGAAATGGTCTATGAAGTACAATGTCTTTAGGAAAGAAGCTATAACGAATGACAGGCAGATAAACACAGGGTTTCTCTGTAGCTTCAGAGCCTGTCATGGAACTAGCTCTTGTAGACCAGGCTGGCCTCGAACTCACAGAGATCCACCTGCCTCTGCCTCCCTAGTGCTGGGATTAAAGGCGTGTAACCTGACTAACCATTTACTTCTTATTATAACTCTCTATATTCTTTCCCTTCTCTCTCCCAAGCCTACATACATTTTTAAAACCACTATGACCCGTTCAGAGGTTTATTTTTGTCTGAATCTGTCTTTATTGCACATCTGTAATAATTTTCTGACCAGGAGCACTTCTTTAATTAATTAATTAATTTGGTTGGTTGGTTGGTTGGTTTTTCGAGATAGGGCAGGACCGCTTCTTAAAATGCTCCGCAGCATGGTTAGGACTAAGGTGCTTTGCCTTTCGGCCCCGCCCAGTCCAACATGGCAGAGGTCCATTCACCTCCAGCTCTGGGAGCCATGCTCACCATCCCAGCTCCAGGGATGCAGCAGGTCTGCGTCACCATTAAGCAGATAGTAGCATGCTGTTCACAAACCCCATTTAAGTGTTCTCTAACTGCACCAGCACAAACCAGGAAGCCAGCTTAAAAATTTTTTTTTTTTTGCTGCTAATGCTGAGTCAGGAAACCTTCTCTTAAAGAAAGTGCAACTCTGCTTGCCTCTAGCAAACAGAGTCCACCCAAGCAAATGCTGCTACCAAGAAGCCGTGCTTAACTCTGTTCTTTTGTGTCTAGAATTCCTTCCCAAGCTCTCTTGGGTATTTATGTGTATGCAGTTGCCCCACGTTGGCGTGTCATTTTGTAGGCAGAGACTGCTCGTTAGTTTCTTAGCCACCCAGACCTGAATAATCACACAGAAGCTATATTAATTACAATACTATTTGGCCAATAGCTTAGTTATATTCCTTGCTAGCTCTTACATCTTGTATTAACCCATTTCTATTAATCTATATATTGCCATGAAGCTGTAGCTTACCAATAAGGTTCTGTTCAGTGTCTGTCTCTGTCAGTAGCTACATGGTGTCTCCTTGATTCTGCCTACTCTCTCTCTATATCTCTGTTTGGATTTCCCACCTGGCTTTACTCTGCTAAGCCATTGGCCAAAAAAGCCTTATTCATCAACAAATAAAGCAACACATATTCAGAAGGACATCCCACATCACAGCACTTAGGGAACCACCTCCAAGTAGGGATAACCCTCCCCAAGGCCAATTCAGTAGCAGAACCCTTTGCCACAGCCATAAATATCGCCTGCTTCTTTTTAACTTCCTGCTTGACAGGAAACAACTGGAACTTCTCCATCTGTTTTCCCTCCATACTGGGGCTTCTTCCTCAACCTCTTTGCTTCCATCCAGCTCTAACACGTTCTCGACAGCCCTCACACACAGCCTCAACTCCAATCCCATATGAGCCGCTAAAGCTGGTTAGGAGTCCAAGATTGATTACTATTAAATACCAAGCCTCAGGGTTGCAGAACTCAGTTCAACAAAGCAGAGGTTACAAACACAGACCAGAGGGGCAGACTGACGGGTGCTTGAGAGGCTGGGTGAGAAATGGGGTGGCAAGCTATTATGCACCTGCTGCAGCTCAAGCATGCAGCAGGAGACTGCAGCTATAGAGCAGTCCTAGTACCCAATGAGAGAGAGGAGAGNGAGAGAGAGAGAGAGAGAGAGAGAGAGAGAGAGAGAGAGAGAGAGAATAATCCAAAATTCTTATAAGCACTCTACAATCTTTCTAAACTATTAGTTTTTAAAGAAATGTTAACTAGTGTTTAAATACTCCATGCTGGCTAACTTGAACTTGTCTGTAAGAAGGATCTTGTTTTCTGGTCTGCTGTTTCCAGTGGTACTTGGAAGCATACTGCAGACAAGCCTCTATGCAGTGTGAGCTGAAGATTGGGAAATCACCGGAAGCAAGCAAACCAACATGAAGTCCAGTAGCGCAAAGTCCTAAAGAACAGCCTGGACATCTACAGCTGCTGGTATTTATGCATGAAAACAACAGTAACAACAACAGAAAGGCCTATTAAATGGCAAACAGCCACTTAAGGAAATCTTTTAATGAAAGGATATTTTAAACATCCTATAAGAGGTCCACTGTGCATTCTTTTGTGTCGGAACACCTCATTTTTCATAAACAAAAGCCTCTAATTGTCTTCTACTTTAAAATATCTTTGTCAGCAAGGATACTGAGGAGGCTGTAAAAATTGGCAACAAAATCAGTTTTCATATCCCTTATGACAGTTTACATTTTGAATGACAACTAAGGTTATCTATTTACAAATCTTGTAGCTTTATGCTCTAACAAGGTGATAGAAAAACCCATCATTTCCGCTATTACTTGACATTATCTTGAAAAAGGAAGAAAACTATAATACTTTAAATATATTATATTTCAACATAGGTTGGCAAAAATCGCCAATTGACTAAAATTTTGGAACACAGTTTTCCAGCCTCAAATCTATTGACATGTAAGTCTGATAACGTTTGAAGGTAGGGGTCTGTCTGGTGTGTTAAAGGCTATTTAGCAACAATCCTGGCCTCTCCCTACTAAGTACCATTAGTTCCCTCCCCAGACCATTGCTAATACCCAATAACATTCCAGATACCACCAAGTATTTTTTTGGGATGTAACTTGCCTTCCATTAAAAACCTTTACTTCGGGGGAGTTATACATGTCAACTTGGATTCAGAGCCACCAAAAAAAAAAGTCTTGAAAAGGTAGTTCACACCAAAGAGAGCTATTAAAAGAAGCAATACCATGTCTTTCCTTCAAGTTACTCTGAAGATTAGAAAGGGAGCCAAGAGCACTGGATGAAGGGGGAGTTGCTGTGGGTAGCTGGGTTAGGAAAGGTCCCAAATAGGAAGTCTATTCTTGCCATTGTCAGAAATAGCACAGCAAGTACGAATTGACAGAGATGAAGCCAATTGATGATATCAGCTAGATTCCAAGTTCAAGAACCAAATTCCAACCTTCTTGATTCTGATTAAGTCAAATTAGAGGTAAATTTCAACATCCGGAGAGACGAGATGATTCCGAAGTAAGACATTGAAAAGATAGTACTTTATTACCCATCAGTGTCAAGTAAAAACATGTTTCCAGGAAATGTTGCAAGGTCTTAATAGTGATTAGCAATAAGTAACTCCCAAATTTTTCCTTTTGGTTACAGAAGAAATCATTAATTCTATTTATCAGTAGAACTCACAAACACAATTCTGTCCATGCCAGAACAGAAATTAAATGGCTTGTGTGAGCCTCAGGGGAAGATGTACGATGAAGTCTTCAAACCAAGCCTGGAGAAAGTGCACACAAAGGAAGGAGCTAGAGGATGTGTTGCGTGCATTTACAGTTTAGACAGAGCCCTTTGTCAAAACAATACAGTTTTCAAAGGCAAGACTATGTAATGTTTCTTGTATTTTTTTTTATGGAAGGAGCTATAAGGAACACAACGACTAAGATTTTAGTCGAGTTTTGGGTTATTTAACTTGTTCCAGAACAGTTAAATACTTCAAAATGGCATCTTCTAGGCTTCTTTATGTGGCACATTATGAACTTAAAGTCTGTCTTGATGGCATTGTAATGGTGGATGCATGTCATTAGACTCCTGTCAAATATAAAATCTTCAACAGAAATCAGCTCAAAGGTTCATTAGGGGCTCCCATTATCAATGACGCTTCAGTGCTATTTCCTCAGTTGCAATAAACACACCACACTAATAGAAGATATTCATAGCAGGGAAGCAGTGAGTTCCAGTAAGAGTTTGTGAGGGGAATTCTCTGTACTTTCCACTCAGTCTCTACAAAAACCAAGTGCCCTAAAATAACCCTATTCATCCAAATATGCTTTGGAAATTTCATAGAAAGAACTTGAAGTACTAAAATTCTCTATGTATTTTTTTAAAGGCCCTGGAAGATTGAAAGAATGGGAGAATCTCATTCAATTCTCAAGATGAAGAAGAGAAGGGTCAAGACTTCCTCACAGAAGGCTGGCCGTGAGGCACTCTTGCCCAAAGTCCTGGAAAGCTCAATTTGAACTTTGTAAATAGTGGATCTCAACACATATTTGGCATTCTTTTCATGTCCGTGATTTCTCAAGCGTTTATATTTTCTCCTTACAAGATAACTTTTGAAAGAAAATTCACTCGTAATTGTTTACAATGCATCACACACAGTCAATAGAATGAGTGTCTAATTTACAGCGTCTAGTGCTAGCCAGAGAGTAGCAATGATGAGACAGCCAGCCCTTCCTGCTCTTTAAGCAATAGCAGACAAGGTGTGAAGCTGACATCTAGCAAATTTGTTTTCTCCATGGCATTCTGCTCACCTATCATAATAACAATAGACCCTAGCTTTAATTTCTGCCACAATGGAAGATTTTTTCAATGCAGGAGTTTCTTGGCTGATGGTCAGAGGGGAATCTCCAGGCTCGTTAAGACCCTCATCCGTCAGAGGAGGAAGGCTCGCAGCACAACTTCATAGTAGATGGACCAAGGAGAGTGTCATGATCTAAAGACGTTTTAGTGATTATGCATTCAAAGGCTACACAGTCTAGAGCAGTGGTTCTCAACCTTCCTAATGCTGCAAGTCTTTAATACAGTTCCTCACATCGTGGTAACTCCCAACCATAACATCATTTTCATTGTTACTGCATAACTGTAATTTTGCTATTGTTCTAAATCATAATGTAAATCTCTGTGTTTTCCAATGGTCTTAGGTGACCCCCGTGAAAGGGTCATTCGAACGCCCCAAGTGCTTGTGACCCACAGGTTGAGAACCTCTACTCTAGATGGCAGTCTAGAACCTACCATGATAACAGGAAAGAACATACCTAGAGCAACTCAGATAAAATCCTTTGAATGAAAGGCAAACCTGGAGCATTTGAATGCTTTAAAGCACAGTAAGGAAGTACAGAAGTTGGCAAACTCATGTCTCCTGGATCTGAGGGAAGTCAGATTCTGCTGAGGCTGTGGAACGCTGGGCAAAGTCACTGTTCTGAGCCTCGACGTTTGTGGAGAGAAGCAAGGTGAGATCTTGTCTCAGCAGGTTTGCGGCGAGACTATAAGCAGGATTTTTCTTGTTGGTGTTCAGAGCATCAGCTCTTTCGTCGTTTCAAAAGGTTCGTGGTTCTGAGAGGCTCAGTGGGAAGTAAGGTGACTAGATTTTCAGGTCAAAATTTGCATTTCCAAAGCACTAAGAAGAAATAAGTGCTATTTTGAAGACTAGGAGCTATTTTTAGAAATGGGAAGAAGACACAGTACAGCTGCAAGAACTCAAAGGGGTTCTTTGGGATTACGTACAAGCTTTAATGGACGTTCCCAGCAGTAAACAAAAATCTGTGTTTTAAACTGTGCATGGCGTATAATGAAGGCTTCTTGTATTAGTACTTATATTTTCTGTACATGTGTGATATTTTAAAAATAAATTAATCAGGTGGAAGCGGAATGAATAAATTTTGATCACTTTAAACATCTGTGTATTGCTTGGCAAGTACTGAAAAAATTTAGTTCAAATTTTCTGAATTTGTGTTTGGGTTCTGTTGTCTGTTTCTCACATTGTTGAATACAAACTCCACGAGAAAGCAAGCTTGCTCTCAAACATCGACATCACAAATACATTTCAGCTACGGACAGTCCCATCGCATGGCTCCAGTCCCATGCCGATGATTAATTACTAGATAGACCAGAAGAAATGAAAGCTGGGCTCAAGGAGCCATTGCCAACAGAAGGCCTAATATGTTTATGGCATAATAAAATGTAATTTACTGGAATTTCTCTTCCAATTCTTTTCAAACCTGCAAGTGCTGTGTAAAATGAGATATACCAGTAAATTCCAAAGTAAAGCTCAGGCTCTTGGGAGCCTGCACACCTTTGATCTTGTCACAAATTGGCTCCTGGAAGCCATGGCTCCAGCACTCAGGTCTCTAGGGACCTTACCCCTGAAGCATCTCAAAACAAATAAAGTAGCTGAGACAGACGCTAGGCCCAGACAGAATGGCAACTATTCCACAAAATTAACCCCAAACGATGTGAACAGACAATCCCCACATGTCATTATGTCTTTTTTTCCTCCCTCCCATGAAATCATTCTATTGCTCTGGCCTAAATGCAGGAGATAGAGGTATTCAGCCTGGGCTGGCAATATTTCCGATACATATTTCAATAGATTACCCTGAATTGGCCTCCTGGAAGCACTTACGCTGACCAGCTTTGCAAACGTCTTTGTCAGCCCTCGTGCTTACCTGCTCACGCCCGCCGCTAATGGATGAGAGCAGGGGGTGATGATAATCACTGTCTGTCTGCCAGGCCCTGGGTGTGCTGCCTGAGTCTCCACAACAGCCCGTCCAGAGCGGGAAGAAAAGAATAAGGAGTGTAATTCAATGAATCCTTGGGAACCAGGCTCGAGGCTTTCTCTTTTTAAAGGAGAAGTGATATCAGACGCAGGATTATGAAAAAGAGTTAGTAAAAAAAAAAAAA
>LOEQ01002611.1:18160-39195 GCA_001685075.1 Bramus lutescens | reverse complement strand
GGCATACATGGAGGCAGAATGTTGTATACATAATAAATAAATCTTTTAAAAAATTTCCCCTTTCTAACTTATGTTAAATTGACAAAAAAAAACACCTAACTAACCAGCACATTCTGTGAAATTTATTTGCTGCACATTTGCCTTTTCTATGTACTTCAAAGTTTGATTAAAATTTCACGTAAAATAAGCAATAATAGCAAAAAATTTACTGAAATACAAATCTGTCAATGAAGCAAATCCAAAAACTGTCTACTGAAGGGGAAAAATAAATAGGTTTAAAATTTCCCTTGTATGGGGTCTACAGACATGGTTCAGAGTAGGTTTTCAATTCCTAGCACCCATATGGCAGCCCACAACTGTCTATAACTCTGGTTCCTGGGGATCCAGCACTCTCACCACAGACGTTCATGTAGGCAAAATACCAATGTACATAAAAAAAATAAATTTAGAAAATTGTCTTGTACTGTGATTAGTCCTTTTATTATACCTGCAAATGAATAGAAGAGAGGGCTTTAGCCATTAGCTGTCCCAGTCACTAGACCATCAAGACATACACAAGTTTTAGCAGCTTTGGAAGTACCCATTTTGTAACAGACCTATGAAACTATGAAAGTTACCTTATCTACTATCTGTAAAAGAAGCAAGATTTTTATAAACATTATCTAGGCAGTACTTTAGATTTCCAGACATCTGGCTTCTGTTCCATCATATTTAGAAGCCGACACTCAGTCCTCACAAGATGTGAAAAGCTAAACAAATGGAGACATTGACACCTCTACTTAAATTCAACTCAAAAGTGGTGTCACAAAGCAAATCACTAAGCCGTTAATAGGAGAGACAGACAGAAAGACAGGCAGCTACAAATACAAGCCAACTAACCAGGGGTCTCTGTGGAAGGAGTGTTGGGGGACACACACACACACACAAAAAAAAAAAACGCTAAAAAGTTGGCAAACCTCTGGAGACTGGATGTAGACATGACTCCACAGCTAAATTCCAGGAAGACTCCTCCACGAGGAGGCTTTCCCATGCTTTGGGTTTCACGCTCTGAAGCTCTACATGGAAAAAACCCTTCCATAGCTGGTCCTTTTTCCAGGGTAGAGTAGGAAACCACCTCAAAGCGTTCTAGTTTTAACAAACCCTGCACCAGGAGACAAATGCTCTGGGCCTTAGGATCCAGGCTGTCAGAAGACCCTTGCTTAGCTCCAGAGAGAAGAGACTGTTGCCATCTGGGTCCCACCTAAGGAGGAAGAAACCTGGGAGGGCTTGGGAGGCTTAGAGCCCAGGGAGCAGACTCAAAGAACGTCTAAAACCTTATTGTAGGACTACAGAAGGCTTTCCCCTCTCCCACTCCTGCCTTTCAGAGAATCTGTTTACTCTAGTTCCTTTTCTGCTACATGCAAGGGCCACAATACGAACAACAACATAGTAAAAAGCCTAAGCAGGAAAAGCATAGGACCAACAACGAAAAGCTTCAGAACCAGACTCAGTTACGATGAAAACATTGGAATTAACAAACCAGTGTCTCAAAGAGCCGTCAGAGCCTCGTAGACTTAATGGAAAAATGTCACTTGTGAGATGAAATGGAAAATGTCAGCAGAGATCATGAAAGAGTAAAAAGGAAATTGTAATAATAAAAATGTTAAAGTAAGAAAATAAAATTTCTGGCTTTGCCGGGGATATAAGACTCTGGTTGGACACATCAATCACCTGGTGAAGGGACCAGCTCTCAGGGAGACAGAGCCACCTGAAGGAGGAATTATCAGCCATTTAATGAGGTAATGTACTTAACGTCCCCAGAATTCCGACGCCCTAGGGTTGTCACCCAAAATCTAGTATGAGGTTCTGTTGGGTCTGCCCACTTCTCTGAGTCCTGACTAAGAAAGGAATAGCTTCCTCTTTTTCCAGAGCATAAGATGCTTCCTCTGGCACTTGGGGCGTCTTCATTCTTTTTTTTCCTCGGGCTCTACTCTATCACGTCCTTGTTTATCCTGTATGTGTGTGACCTACATACCAGCTTAACTCAACGGACACGGCTTTGTTCTTTTCACTCTTCTCCTCCTCCTCTGAGCAGGGGCCAAGCTTGCCTGCTCTGGCTTTATCTTTAAACTCAAGTAACGTTGTCCTTGAGTTTCCTTGTGAGTCTTTTCTTAAATTCTTTTATTAGCAATACTTGTGAACTCCAAGATGGGACTCTGATTTCCCAGTTAGAAAAACATGCAGACTAAATAAGGATGAGCTCATCAGGGGTCTGCGCACGACAGAGGACAAACCCTGAGAGAGGCTTTTAACAGCACGGAGTTCTAAAGCTGAAGAGGAGAGAAAAGGACTCTAAAAAGGAGAACTGAATTCGGCATGGAAATATGTGCGCTCAGAACATCAGAATGGGGAGGGGAACAACAACAGCAGAGACGAGAATCACGTTTGGAACAATTGTGATTGGGGATTTCACCAGGTGAGTGTGAGACACAAGATCTCAGGGCCAGGCAGCTCAGTACAGCTTGTTACACCAAGCATGATCAATTTGCAGAAACCTGTCTGTAGCCAAATCAGACCTAAACTCCACAAAATTAAATATAATGAAAAGCCGTGGGGAAGAAAACACATCTTACCTAAAGGAATGGGGAGTGTAATTCAGTGATAGACCATCTGTGTGCAGTCCTGACTTTAATCCCAAATTCTGAGGGAGTGTATAAATGGAGAGAGGGAGAGAGAACTTATCCATAGAAGGGCAAAAGATAAGAATTATGCCATAAATCTCCTCAGAAACAATGCAACCCGGAAGGGAGTGGAATAAATACTTAGTGGGGAAAAAAAACAGAAACCTAGACATTTGTATTCTATGAACTTACCCTCCATGAAGGAAGGAAAAATGTATTATCAGACAAACAAATATCACACTATCTGTTTACAGCAGGCCTGCCTGGCAAAAAAATGAGAAGAGGAATTCCTTGAAAAAAGAATGATATAGCTAAAAACCTTGGAATAGAGGAAGAAAGGAAGAGCTCCTGAGAGAACACACATGAGCAAAGTGAGAGGCTTTTCCGGCACATTGTTATCTAATAGATAATCGATTTAATATAATAACAGTAATAACATGTTGACTATGTTGTCAACATAAGGTCTACTTGGGAAATAGTATAATATCTTTTGTCAGCAGACATGGGTTAGATATAAAGAAAGAGTGTGAATTCAAAGGCAACAAAACAAGACATACGATTAATACATTAAGAAATGAGAAAAACAAATATACAAAACGTGCGATTGAAACTACAGAAGGAAGACTTGGGACGCATCTTAGTGGCAGAAGACCCTGGATAAGACATGGAAGAAGATGTATTTTTACTAACCCCAATCTTCAAAAAGGTAGAAATAATGTATTAATTTCAAAAGTGCAGAAGAAAGAGCAAGGGATGTCATTGATTATATACAGGGCATTGCAACATGATAGACAGCTCCATACTTCAAGAAGACAGCAATCCTGAATGCATATGAACCTAACAACCAAGCATAAAAATGTGAAATTTTAACATGTGGTGTATATATTAGAAAAGAAAGAATGATTGTGGTTTGTGTTGCCTCCCAGGGCCACGTTTGTGTCCGTAGTACTAAAGCAGCTAGGGGCCCGTGTTAATGTCCTTCTCCCTTGTTACCATCAATATCCAAGTGGACGTCTGTGATTTGTTCTGCTGCCTGTAGCCATGTTGATGCCCATGGGCCGGACTGCAGCCAGGGACCATATTGGTGTTCATGGCCCATGTTGTCCAGGAAGCCACGTTGATGTCCTCTGTTATCACTGAGTTATGATGCTATCTGTAGTCTGTGCCGCGGCAAGCACTGTGCTGATGTCCATGGTCTGTACTGGCGCTGGAGATCATCCTGACGTCTGTGGCACCTGCTGATGCTGGAGACCATGTGGATGTCTTTGGCCCATGCTGTCCCCAGAAACCCCGTGAAGGTCTATAGTCCATGCTCCTACTGACTTTACAGGGTGAGGAAGTTACTTTTACAGTGGCATCATCGATGACTGCAGACTCACAGGTGAGAAAGAGGGACATGGAAGGCTTCTGTGGCAGCACTATTCACCACAGCACCGGCTTCCCCGCTCCAATAACAACTAAACAGGAAATCATCAAAGTGCTCTCTTAAAACTTGTGATAAGAATGCTGAAGTGTAACTCCTCACAATTGATGGCTTCTGGCGGGAATATGGGTGGGAAAGAGCTCAATTTTCTTTAAGGAGGTGGCCACTGGGACTTTGTGTTATCATCCAGACAAACACAAACCCAGCCCCACCCCCCTGGGAACCTGGCAGAGTGGCCACACCTACATCACAGCCGCAGTACCCTGACTCTGCACACAGGTACAAAGGTCAAGATCCGACCACTCCCTCTGTCTTTTCTGCCGTTTCTCTGAGGAGGCAGGTCTCTGCCTTCCCCTCTCTCTCTCTCTCTCTCTCTCTCTCTCTCTCTCTCTCTCTCTCTTCTTTCTCCGCTCACTCCTCTCCCATCCCTAATAAACTTCCTTCCTATATAAATCTGTATGATGGCGTGTTTGTCCCCTGCCATGGGATCTGCGGTCCCACCTTGCGCTGCATATCCTCACAGTTTGACCATTCACCAGTGAGTACAAAAGCAACATAAATTGGACTTCTTTTCTTTCTTTTCTCCTTCCTTCCTTCCTTTCTCCTCCCCCTTCTCCCTCTTCTTCTTTTCCCTTTTCCTATTCATGTTTTGGGGGGAAAGTCACAAGGCTGGGAGACAGACCTGGGAGGACTGGGAAATGAGTGTGATGGGGTGTATGATGTGAAATTCCCAATTAATCAGTTAAAAAATATGTTGGAAAAAAAAACAAAAAAAGCATTTCAGAACAAAAAAGAAAGGGGGAGGGGAGTAAGGGAGGAAGGAAAAAATAACAAAAAAAATTAACAGGAAATCAAAAGAGTAAACCAAAACATTGACTCTTGAAAAAGATCAGTAAAGCTGATGAAACTCTGCAAAGGCCAAGGAAGAGAAAGGGTACAAATACTGATATCAGAAACAAAATGATTATAATTATACTTTTCATAAGCACTTAATGAATGGCCAAGAATACCTTGCACAAGTCTTTGTTCACACATCTAACAGTCCTAGAACAACCTTTCAAACCTCACATAAGGAAAGAAGGAATGGACCATTTAAAGATGCTCACTATCTCTGAAATACATTGCATCAGTAATTAATAACCTTCCCAATCAGAAGCAAACTTACCAGGGCTCACTGGCAAATTTCACCAAAAGACTTAAGGGATAAATTACATTCATACTCCAAGTCGCTTTCAGAGGCTGGAAGGAGAAGGGATACTTTCTAACCCATGCTAACCCAGCCAGCACTACCTTAATGCCCAAAGCAGATACAACATTGCACGAACAGAAAGCCACATAATATTCCACAACAATTGATGTAAACATCCTTAACATAATATTAACATCTCGAATTCCCACAACTAATCAAAGAATCATACAAGAGATGATTAAATGGAGTTGATACCTGGTATGAGGAGCTGGATAATTTTCAAATATCACACAGAGAAAGCAATTAGTATACACCTGAGCTCATTCAAAACCTAAAATTGTCAACAACCTAGGACTTAAGGAGCACTTTCTCAACAGCCTTAAGAACGTCCAGCAAGAAATATAAATTGTCTACTGTTGTCCTTCTTCAGCTTGTGTTTGGGCAGTCACGCTGGTGAGACTTTTTGGGTGTAACTTCTGACATTATTAGGAGACACGTTCTCACAGCAAACTCCTCTCCCTGGTCCTCTGGCTCTTGCAGTTTTTCTGCCCAAATCTTCTGCAATGTTTCCTGGGTCTTAGATGCAGGAGTTGTATTGCAGGTGTATCCTTTGGGACAGGGCTCTACAACTCTAAGTTTTGATTGGTTGTAGTTTTCTGTAATGGTTTACAGCTGTTGCAAAGAAAAGCTTCCTTGATGAGCGGTGAGGTTTACACTTACCTGTGGATATAAAGGCAAACATTTGAAAGGTGGTGAGGGATTATGTAGGCCTCAGCCCTACACAAAGAACTATAGGTAATTACAGAATGCTAAGAGTGTTAGTCTTAGGAAACAACATATCAATTGGTTATCTAATACCGAAACAACAGACCTAAAAACATGCATGCAAGCAACATTATACAGACTAAGCAGATTATATTTATCAATTTAGGAATGTATACATATACATATATATACATATGCATATATGTGTATATACATATACATATATATATATATATATCAACAATTACTGGAAAGAGGGGCCAAGAATTTGAAAGAGAGTGAGGAAGAGTATATGGGAGGATGGGAGGGTTTAAAGGGAGGGAAAGGAAGGTGGAGTGATGTCATTATATGATAACTTCAAAAATAAAAGCAATAGTAACAAATGTAAATAAGAAAACCCCACAGATAACATCATAATTGATAGTGAAAAGCTAAGAGCTTTCCAACTAAGATTAAGAACAAGCAAAGATATTCCCTGTGACACTATTTTTCAACACTGTATGCAATATCCCTAGCTGATAAGATAAGAAAGGGGAGCAAAAGGCAGATAAATTCAGAAGGCAACAACAAACTGTCTTTATTTGTATAGAAAATCCAACAGAATTAGCATAAAAATACTTTGAACCAATAATAGCTATAGAATTATAGGCTTGTATAAGGTTTATATACAAAATTTACTCAACTTTCTCTATAGCAGTAATTATCAAGTGACATTTGAATTCAAAAATTCATTACCATACATACTAACATCCCTCAACATCAAATATTTAAGTATAAATACAGGAAGGAGCTATTTGAAGATAACCACAAAACTGATAAAATGCATCAAAGAAGAACTAAATAAATGCTGAAATTGTCTATGTTCATAGATAGAAAGACAAGACATTAAGACATTGGATTTCTATAAATTAATGTATAGATTCATTGCAATTCCAATAAAATATCAGCAAGCTATTTTATGTAGTACTGTAAACCAACTCTAAAGTTTACAGGGAAGGGCAAAAGATAAAGAATTAGCAACTTAATACTGAAGGAAAAGAACAAAGTTGGAAATCTGACATTATTCTAGTTCAATACTTAATTGTAAGTCTAAAGCAATAAAATCAGTGTGGAACTAATGAAAGGAGGCAACTAGACCAGTAAAACAAAATGCAGAACGCAGAAACAGACTCACTTAAATACTGTCAACTAACTGGCAGCCAGAACAACATAATATAACATGACAAAGATGGTCTTTGAAGGAATGAAGCCAGAGCAGCTAGAAATATGCATGTAAAGTCACATAGATGCAAACCGAACACATAGATCCACACACACACACACAATTAACTCAGGGTGGATCACAGGCCTGAATGTGAAATGCAGAGCTATTATCCTCGTAGAAGGTAGCCTACAAGAAAACCCAGATGACCTTGGGGATGGAGACGACGTTTTAATGGTGTGATTCATAAAATAAATAAGTGATGAGCTGAGCTTCATTAAAATTAAAGACTCTGTGAAAGAGAATGTCAAGATAATGAAAAGACAAGTCTGAGAAAATATTTGCAAATGATGCATTTGATAAAGAACCGTTGTGTAAAATACAGAAAGGACTCAAACTCGGCAATAAGAACTAGGTATCTAGCTTAGTAGAAGAATGGTTCTTGTCTAACTGTGGGAGACCTTGAGTTCATGATTCGGTACCCAGCATCTCAAAAAAGAAATCAATGAAACACCATAACAATCATAAAGTGAACAGCTCATTTATTCATAGGAAAATGATCTAAACAGGTATTTCACTAAAGCAGATTTACAGATGAGCAGCAAGCATGCAAAAATGTTCAACAGAACCATATTTCTAGGGAACTGTAAAGCATACCTATAGGCACAGTTCAGAACTTTAACACCACTAAATACCGGTGAGCATGTGAATCAACAGGAAATCTTATCCGGGGGGTGGGGGGCTGTAGAGCTGGCTCAGTCATTGAGAGCACTTGCTGTCCTTGCAGAGGACCCCAAGTTCAATTCCCTGCACTCACAGAAGTGGCTCACAAATGCCTAAACCTCCAGCTTCAGGGGTCCAGCACTCTCAATCACTGGCATGCATATTTACACACATGCACATGTATGCATAAAAAGTAGACAATTCCTTGAAAGAGAGAGACAGAGTATTTATTTACTGTTGATGGGAATGCAAAACAGAAGAGCTATTTTGGTGAACAATTCAGCAGTTTGTAAAAACTCTAAACCACTCTTACCATATGATCCAACAATTGTGCTCCCTCATGTTTACCCAAATAAATTGAAAACTTCTGTCCACATAAAAAGCTGCACATGAATGTTCATAGCAGCTATTTGTAACTGCCAAATTCTGGAAACAACCAAAAATGTTCTTTAGCGGACAAATTGATCAACTGGGATGCCTCTAGACTATGGGATACTGTTGAATGCTAAAAGGCAAAGACCTGTGAAGCCATGAAAGACACGGAGGAAATGCAAATGCGTGTTACTGAGGGAAAGCAGCTACTTCTTGGAAAGCCAAGCCTACACAGCACATGCTTCCGTCTCTGTGACATTGTGGGAAGGCAAAGCAAAGCAGAGAAGACATAGATCAGTGTTGCCACAGATTGATTGATTGGCAATGAGGGAGACATGAACAGTAAAGCACGGAGGAGTTTTAGGATAGCGTAGGATGTGGGAGTCTATATGCTATGATTGCCATTAATGAATAAAGAAATTGCAGTGGCCTGTTGATAGGGCAGAACTTAGGTAGGCAGGGAAAACTAAATGGAATGCTGGAAGGAAGAAGGCAGAGTCAGGGAGACGCCATGGATCCACCACTGGACACAGACGTGCTGAAACTTTGCTGGTAGGCCACGACTTTGTGGTGATACAGAGATTAATGGAGACGGGTTAAACTAAGATGTAAGAG
The DNA here is from genome assembly GCA_001685075.1 of Bramus lutescens. Lineage (NCBI taxonomy): Eukaryota > Metazoa > Chordata > Mammalia > Rodentia > Cricetidae > Bramus > Bramus lutescens. The sequence continues at coordinate 30,247 of LOEQ01002611.1, read as the reverse complement.
TTAGCCAATAAGAAGCTAGAGCTAATGGGCCAAGCAGTGATTTAATTAGTACAGTTTCTGTGCGGTTATTTTGGGACTAATCTTGTCGGGCGGCTGGAACAAACTAGCAGCTCTCTTCCAACAAGCGTAGTCATCTCTTCTCTGATGCCATTACAAAATACTGTATGCTGGATGCAATACAAAGACAAGGTTCATGTAGCCTAAAGTTTCTAAGAATAAAAGCTGAAATCAGATAGACTTCTTGATTCACCCTCTGGCGACGCCCCTCTTGGCCAAGACAGCACACAGAAGAAGGTATTGCAGGGAGGACCTACCACAAAGTCATACAGCCTATCTTATTATTTCATAAAAGCCTTCTAAAAACTAGCAGTGTCCCATGAGAAGTACATTCATTCTTCCAAGGGCAGCTACCCCCAATGACCTGAATCTTCACTATCCCCACAGAGGAGCCTTCCATTGCCTCTGACTTTGCCAACCTGGAGGCCAATCTCCCCTCATAGGACCATTTGAAGGGAATGCTTAAACTGTATCCAGACTGCAGCAGGTAACAAAGCTATTCACTTCAGCAGAATATTGATGGGTAAATATAATTCTACATTTGCCCCAAACCATACAATGCACAGCACTGAAAGGGAGTTCTATTGTAACTAATAGACTTTGAGTGCTAATGGGTGTCAACATAGGTTTATTGATGGTAGCAAATGTGTCTCTGTGGTCAGGATTTCAATATTGATGTTGTTGGATGACAAGTTGGATGTGTGTTGGGACAAATGGGTCATGGACACCATAGTTTCTACTCAGCTTTCTTTGAACCCAGAACTGTATAAATACATAATACATAAATTAAAATATATATCAAATTTGGAATGTAGGTTCAGCAAACAAATTAATTTTCAAATCTATATTCAGATTTTTTCCTCAATACACTAAGCTGTACATGAAAATTGAGAAAAATTTTTGGTTTATTTGAGATGGGGTCTGACTGTGTAGTCCAGGATTTCCTGGAACTTACTTTGTAGCCCTGATTAGTCTTGAATTCATAGTGATCCTCCTAGCTTGGCACCCTAGATGGTCTTATGCAGTTACTTTTTAAGGTCATCAGTACCACTTATGATTATTTTGTTGAGTCCTAGGTCAATGCTTCCCTTCACAGAAAGAATACAAAAAGAGCCTATACACGAGGGTTGTGGCACATACTACTTGCCATTGTAACACTAGTGAGTTAAATTTCATAGACTTAAATAATCATTTCTTATGTTTAGAATCAATTTTGTTATTAATCTTAAAATATAAATTCTGGATATTTCTATTGAGGTTCTAAAAAGAGTAGAGTTTTTTTTACTAATCTATTTTATTTAGACTAGGATAAAAATGAAAGTATCTAGAAATTCACTTTAGTGCTAACACGAAAGATAGACTGTGTTTAGATTAATCATATATTGAGAAAATAGTTTCTCCAATTTTTTTTTTCATCTCAGAAGAAATAATTCAGGAACCAGAAGAGAAACAGTGTAATATCTGCTGTCAGGTGCATCTTTCTGATTGTCTGCAGGTGGTGATGTTTAGGAAGAACCAGACATTTCTCTCTTTAATGTTGATCCCTGAGCAGATCTGTGGCTGTCACACAAGTCTGTCCCCCTTTCCAACTGCACCTGTTCAATTCAGAGTTCACATTGCAAATAACAACATAATTATTTGCTTTGGGAGAGTATTGGTATGTTAGGAGTAGGAGATAATGGATCAGGCACTTTCGTGTGATTTCTAAAAATGATGCTTGGACAGATGACTCCATGAACAATGAGTCAAGATGGATTTTCCAGGCTGGGCAAGTCCTAGGGACAAGCAGGTCAACATATCTGAAAGGATTTTCCAGGGTCTCTGAGGTAGAAAGATTCTACCAAACTGAAGTGGGTTTATTTTGTTTTTGTTTTTATGTCTTTATAAGAGTAAGTCCTGTATATTTATGGAAATAAATCTGAGCCCTCCAGCCTTCCAGTGAGTCCTTCCTTTGTACCAAATTCTCTAACCTTACCTCCAATTACTTCCAACCCCACTCTTCTCTGGTTTTACTCAATTGTCTGTCCTCCAAAGAATTCCTGCAAACGGCCTAATAACTATTTTTTGTCTCTTTTTCCTATGATTTCCAACTACTTATATGTTCATTGTTTTTCTTGTTCTGTATGGGTAATGAGCTCAACACTCTGACTCGTGTGCTCAGGTCTCTGGAGGGATGTCTGAATGTCGCCATGGTGATTGAGAACCACAGCAAGGCCCTTTGAGAAAGGAGATGGAGCTCGGGGGCTGAGGTATACTCCTGGCAACATTGATTTAAGTGCTCTCTTTGGAAGAGAGCAGAAGGTGAATAAAGGAGCACACACTAGAATACGATTCTTTGGTTTTGTGAAGCCTTGGAAAGCAAACTTAACTCGTGACTTCAAGAAAAATAAACCTTGGCTTGGCAGTCCGTCTCTCCCATTCAGGTGGAAATTTGGCCAACCTTCCGTCCTGGAAAACCCTCCTGTGTCCCCTTCTTGTTAGGGAGCAGAGAGGAGGGCGTGCGTGTGTTCAGTGCCACAAGGCTCTCAAGGAAGCTGGCTTCTAAGTCTTTATCTGTAGCCGAAGTTTGGAAATAATTTGTGCTGGAAGAGGTGGTAGAATTAATTACTAACAGCAATGTTATATCAAAGTCTGCCACACAGGACAAATAATACAGTCATTTCTTCCTGGCCTTATCTTAAAGCCCGTTGCTCAGGCATGTCCCTGCAGATGCCAGTGTCTACAGAAAGGCACTCCACTGAGTCCATAGCTCAGGCTTAGTCACCATTTTTCTACTGTGGGCCGGCAGGTGGGAAAACCAATATAGATGTAAACCTGAGTTTTTTTTCATCGTAAATTTTTAGAAAGCAAGTTCTTAATAATACATTCTCTAAAACGTCACAGATGTCCCGATAACAGTCTCTCAATGGTCACATTCAGGAATAGAATCATTGGTCGGCTAAGCCCGAGAAAATGCTGACTCAAAGGGCTAAGGTTAAAGAAATGAAGTTACAGAGCACATTTGAGGTTTGACAATGGAGGCTTTAAAGGAATAACGAACAGAGGTATACCCTGTAATTCTGACTCTGGTCTATAGCGGCCTTTGTGACTTTCCCGTTTCCCTTCTGTTGGTTGGATCTACCTACTTCATTCCCCTCCTGTCTCTATTGAACCACGTCGTGCCAAATACGAAAAGGTTTTCTATCCCTGGACCATGTCCTCCACAAACTGCTAGGGTCCAGAGAACGTTAAGTAAAATGGTAAGATTAGGGTGTAATTTCCTTGCATAGGAAGGAGGTAACTTCCCAAGGTCTACTGTTCAGGGCAGAGTGCCTGCATTGCTAGCAGAGTCCTAGGAAACGTAGATGCCGCTCAGCTGAGGGACACACATCGAGAACCTCACTTTTGAACCAGGATTTCAACCATGGCCACAAAATCTGTTAATGCTGAAGATTTGAAAGCTCCTGACATTCACGTTTTGACCCAGACCAGCGACATCAGTATCATGGTGGGAGTGACCAGCCTTCCATGTTTCTCAGAACGCCTTTGTGTTCCCAGGGAACAGCCCCTGTTGGGAACACCGCCCAGTTTCATGATAGTGTTTAACCTGAACTGTACATTAGAGCTACCTGGTAACTTTATTTTTAATTGTGATATAACAAAACTATCCTAAAATTTACTCTCTTAAGTGTACAAGTTAGCAGTTTTTTACTTAGTAATTGATTTAGGTAATCATCCTAATCAACTAGTAGGAACATTTTCATCGCCACCTAGGGGACTTTGAAAATTCTGATGTGTGGTTTTGATACAGAGAGCTTGGAGGACCCCGCAGAACACAAGAGGATTAGCCTCTGATGAATTTCCAAGCAATGGTATGAATCCTTTATTTCTCCTCCTCCCTTCCCTCCTCTCGAGTAGTCCCTCCTGCAGCTTTCTTATCAGGAGCATTTCTTTATCCCTTCTTTCCCCACTTTCTCCCAATAGTTTTTCTCTGCCGCCTTAGTCTGTTTGTCTACTTTTAGCACCCACATACACAGGCAATCACATTTACACATATTCTATTAAAATTATCTTTTATAAAACAAATAGATTTAGATTCTGCATATGAGAGAAAATGTGATTTTTTTGTCTTTCTGAATCTGGTTTAACTTAACATAATGATATCTCATTTCATGCATTTTTTGCAAAGGTAATCAATTCAATTTTTTGTATGACTTGAAAATATTCCAATGGGTATCTATATCCAACACTTCGTGTATTTTAGAACCTCTGGATGCAATAGCTGAGAGGCCCTTTGAGGGAATCCCGCTCCCTTGTTTTCTCATGGTTTTTGTGTTTGTGCTGTAGTTTGTACATCTGTTATTGTGGATATCTCTTCCAATTTTATTTGGGACTTTTATTCCACAGCCTACTCTTGAGGGTTCAACCATAATAACATTCAGAGAAAAGAAAGCAAGCTGTGATAACGGCAGCATGAAATGGCGCAAGGCACAGAAACAAAATTAAAATTGATGAAATCCACTAATGTATCATCAGTGATCATAAATAGAAAATGTCAAAAAGCAATCTAGAATATGATATGAAGTTAAGAATTATTTTGGATGGGGCCTGGACAAATGACTCGACATTTAAGAGCACTGGCTGCTCTTGCAGAGGATCTGGATTTGATTCCCAGCACCCACATGGTGGTTCTCAACCATCTGCAACTCCAGTTCCAGGGGATCTGATGTATTCTTCTGACCTCTGTGCACAACCCTCCATATAGCACGCAGACATATCTGCAGGCCAAATACACATAAAATAAATTGAATAAATAATAAAAAACCCTTTTAAATATAATTTAGACTGAGACACCTGGCTTACTCTTTGGATGAGGTTTCTGCTTTCCTGAGGGAGAGCGACAGGGCTGAAGGAGTTGCTCTTTGGACACTGCCTTTGTGAGTTACTGAGGCACGCAAGCGCCCTCTCTTTCTTTGGGATGCAATCTAGTATCTCTAACACCAAGTCTTCTCCTTGCCTGGGACTCACAGAGATAGCTTTTAGTCAGAACCTTCCCTGGAAGTCCAGGGAGGTTTATAAGACGCACTCCTCTATCCCAAAGTTCTAGAATTCTCCAGCGACTCTACACGGCTCCACGATATGATTCTACTTTCTAGTTTCTGTTTGTTACTGTTCTTTCGCCAGCAACATGCTGTCTTCACTGTCGTGGGCTTTCTTCATTCTCGAGCTGTTTCTTTATGTCCGCTAGAATGGGTGCTGTTTCCACTTCTCCTTGTTAAATTGTCTGGGTACATGACAGGCCTTGCTGTTCCATGCTAATCTTAGAATCAGTTGGTCCAGGTGCCTGAAAAAACTCTTCTGGGATTTTTGTTGAAATTGAATTGACTATAAAGAGATCAACTTGAAGAAGTCTTTATTTTTCTTTTAATCAAAACTTTTTATATAATATACTTTGATCAATTTTCCCCTCTCCCCTAACTCCTCCCAGATCCTCCCCCCTCTTACCCACCCAACTTTATGCTCTTTCTCTATCTTTAAAAACAAACAAGAACACCCACAAACAAAAAAAAACCAAGAATCACCCACCCCCCCACACACAAAACACAAAAATAGAAATCAAAATAATTAAGCAAAATACCAGTAAGGCGAAAAATAAAAATGTCCCAAATAAAACAAAATTAGAGAAAATGTCTACAAACATATCACTGAGTTAGTCTGTGGTGGGCATGAAACCTACCCTGGGTGTAGTTAATACACACAGTGAGTATCCACTGGAGAAGAAAATTGTTCCTTTGCGGTGAGTGTCAACTGCAGACGGCTTCTTTAGGGCTGAGAGCAGGAGTCCACTTCCCCCTCCCAGTGCTAGGACTTGTATGTTTCCTCGGCAGAAAAATAGTATTACCATTTTCTTGTGTTTTATCTAAATTAATAGATAATATACACACAATGGCAGTTGCATCCTTTGTCTTCAAATAGTTGTTTACTACGTCATTTCACTGGGCAAAAATCTCCATTACTATTTTTGCCCAGTAACATTCTAATAGATTAACATTTTCTAGTTCTAGACCCACTTGTTCCATAGCTATGAAGTAGCTATGAAGCTGCATACCCTCTTTGTTAAGAACTGGTAGCTTCCCCATAAGCTTTTATTTACCTGTGGGGCTAGGAAGTGGCTGGGCACAGAACCTGGCTGGAAGGGAAATATATAAAATATCTTTGATAAAGCAAATCCAGAGGTTAATTGCATGGAAACTAAGATACTTATGCTAATACATACTTTGAATTTCTGCTTGAGTGATTGCTATAACAGAATTAAATTCTCCTCCAGTTTGGTTCTCCCATTCTTTCACACCTCAAAAGCACTCTGAAGCCTCTTTGTCTTTAAATACTCGCAAACTCCTCCTTGATGGACCCGAAGACTTTCTCTTTTTTCTCCCTCGTCCTCCTTACCTACTCAGCAATTTATTTAGCAGCATAACTTGACTTGTCTCCCAGAGAGAAGCAACCTTTCTTCTGTCGGAAGAGAAAATGCAGTATCTCAGAAGCAGGTAGGAGCAGAGAGATGTTGTGACCATTCCAATTGGCAGTTTTTATTCTTTGTTTACATGATTTGGCAAGCCGGGGCTATATCATTAGATGTTAAGGTAGAAATATTTGAAAACAATAGTTCCTTTGGCTTTGTGCCCTCTTCTCTAGCAACCACGATTTGTTCAACGTGACATGCTCCTGCATCACTACGCTGTCCTATTTATGCAATGTAATGTGGTCCTACTTACTTAATTATTTAAGCAGCTGTAAAACCTTGCTGATCCATTTCGAAAGTATACTTAACTAAATTCCCAGTGTTGCCCCGTTATTTGTATAATGACTTTTGGATCCAATTCAAAGATTTTTATGTTAGTTCTTAAAATTCTGCCCTAGCATTCTGTCTTATGAAGATATTTGGAAATGGGCCTCGGTTAGCCAGCACACTCTCCAGTGCTCCGATCACCTTGCTGTCTAGAGGATTGGATAGGAATGCATCAGTGTGTTCACCCAAACCTTTGATACGTACGTCAAAAAGGACAGGACCAGGGAGAACCCTGAGGCGCACCACTCTAAAATTTCCTTCTGCTTGACACGGAATTAGCATTCTTGGACACAACTCTTCAATTATTGATGAAGTCAACTGACTGTGCTTACATCCATTTCACATTTTTACATGTTAGCTGCGAGGATTTCATGAGGAACACTACCAGGTCAAGTGTTTTGTTAAAAGGCTAACACACTGTGTGTGCAGTATTTCCTTGACCCATCCCATTGGTAAACACCTGCATTGTTCAGTCTACTTCAGTTTCTGATGAATTTCCATTGAAACTAGATTAAGCCGAAGACATGACCCATAATTTCGCCCAGCTCTATATTCCGCGCTCTCAGAACACTTGCTCTCTGTTGGGCTTGGTTCGTATTCAGTAATCTCTCTCTCCCGGGTCTAGACAGCTAGTTTCCCCAACCGTTCCTCCTGCATCCCAGGCTAATGTCATTGTCTTTTAGTAGGTCACAAGCCCGGCTCTAACTGGAATGTTCTGAGAGGCCAACACCGGACCATACGTCCAGCTCTCACTCTAGGGCTGGACACTGATCCAACCAAAAATTCAGGAACTAAAATACCCCAGGACTGAAACTTTCAGGCAGCCACAACTGAAAGCAGAAGATGAAATAGATAAGCTCTGTATTCAGTAAAAATGTCTCTGCTTCCTCAGCAGAGGCTCTCAACTATCTCCTGAACTTAGTTTCATCTTTTTGTCTTTTCTTTTGTGGTCATTGGTTTTTCAAGACTTGGATTTTCTATGAAACAGCTCTGGCTGTCCTGGGTTGGCCTTGAACTCACAGAGATCCACCTGCCTCTGCCTCCCTGAGTGCTGGGATTAAAGGTGTGCCTCACCACCACCCAGTCATATTTTTATCTTTAATTTAAGAAAACCACACCAGTTATGTAACCAATTACCATCTATTTGCATATGAAATCTCTGGCTATTATGCAGTTGAAAATATAGTGTTTACATAAGCAACATGTTATTAGAAATTTCTTCCTGTAAAGATTACTGAGTGTTTTCCATTCTGAAGTCAGACAATTGATTTCAAACCCACTTAACATGGAGCACTGAGCATAAAAAGCTATCTACAAATAAGAGGTGGGGTTACCATGTCTACATTCTGAATTGTTCTGCAAAGTAGAAAGATTACTTGGTCCTGATTCATGCGGATGCTAATAGTAATGCACAATCCAGAATGCAACAGGAAAAGCTGGGGTTAAAGGACAAGCAAAAGTAGAATTTTGGCTTTAAGCATATAAACCACTAGAATCTAGGAAATCCAGGAGGCCCTAATGCTGTGGGACAATGGTCTGTACCCTGCCACTTGTATTATTTCTAATAAAATGCTGATTGGCTAGTAACCAGGCAGGAAGTATAGGTGGGATGATGGTAACCAGGCAGGAAGTAGTAGCAGGGCAACAAGAATTCTGGGAAGAGGGAAGATTCAGTCCGCAGTCCTGACCCAGACGCAGAGGAAGCTGTGACTGCCTTGCCAAATAAGGTACCAAGCCACGTGGCTGCCATAGACAAGAATTATGGGCAAATATAAGGTATAAGAGTTAGTGGGAAGCCTGAGCTACTAGGCCGATCAGTTTATAACTAATGTAGTCAGTTATATTATTTGTGTATTTCTTTGGGGCTGAGCGGCTGCAGGACTGGTGGGACAGAAACCTCTGTCAACACTTAAAAAAGAATTTTTCAGAAGTAGATTCATCCTCTAAATATACTTAATGGTCTAATTGATTTGTCACTTTCCAGTACACTTTCCCAAACACTTAATTTCATCAGCTCCAGTCACATGGAGGTTCATGGAAAAAGAGTTACCCACCATGTGAGAACCTTGTCAAGGAAAGATCTGAGGACACGACTTCTTGTGGAACTCCGTGAGAAGATGACTTGAAGAAAAAAAGTCTTGGGAAGTCTACATTAGAATTGATTTGCCAATTTGATTAGAATTGAAGCCAAACTCAACAGCTGTGTGCAGACAATTCCCATATTACTGATAGGATCAGCTTTTGTCTCTCTGAGAAGTCAGATTTGCCAGAAGGAAAGCCAATACCAATGATCACAAGACCCTCTCCCCTCTTTGATCATCCCAACTAATCTAACGCAGGCTTGGCCTGAACTATTAATATATACGCTGATTAGCATACCAAGCTCGGCTTGGGTAATGTCTATCCTGTTTATCTTTTTATTGTACAGAATGCCCTGGCTCTTGTGTCACGTGAATTTCAATTTTAATCAAAGACAACAGGCATCCGACAGCAACAGAATCATCAGATCTCAGACTGCAAAGTAGATAGGCAGGCAAGAGAAAAAGCAAGAGCGTTGTCAACTGTTAGGAAACTATTAAGCTTTCCTTAAATTTACTAGGTGTAAAAAATGAAAGTAAATATCAATCAGGGTATTTATAGACAGGTCATATAGAGATAAGTCTATGTCTGTATATTTGTATAGACAGATATAGATAGACATACATACATATAAGCGTATACTCACAGAGAACGGAGCAGGAGTAGACGGACTAGATAATTTAGGAAACTAAGGGCAAGGCCAGTGAGCCACTTTCATTTTTAAACACGAGAGTCAAGCCTCATTACCATGGGAATGTAGGACACCCAACTCTTTTCCAGCCTGGTCGATAACATTAAATGCTGCAGTTCAGCCTGACAAAATGAAGCAAGCACAGAACCTGATCACTATCATGCCTACTATGTAAAGAACAACAGAATTGTAATTTATCTGAAGGTTCCACTGTTAGAAAATAGGACACAATTTTAATTTCCTTTCCCCATTTCACAACAAGAAAGTCAATCCAGTGCTCCAGGCACTATTACATTAAATATTGATATAGAGTCACTGTATAGTAGATTTTCCTTCTAAGAAATTAATAAATTCGTAATGAAGAGTAGGGAGAGAAAGTCTAACATGAATCAGTAATTCACTCCAATACAATTGACTATTGTTTATTGAGCTGTTCTTTTTCCATATTGTAATAAGAATGATTTTCCTTTGGATTTAATATTGCTGACACTACTGCCTATATACCTAATAAATATTTCTAGATTTTAGATTAACATTTTTGCAAATCTATCATCTGGCACAAATAAAAATGAGCAAAACTTAGCAAGGAGCTACCTTAAAGCATGTATTTCTTGAAGGGCCAATAATCAATAGTTTCCACTTAGGAAAAGAAAATTCTCCAGTTGGCCATATGGCTTCTGTTCCTTCTACTTTCTGAACTACGCAATGACGTTTTCAACAAGATGGTCTCTGTGCTTCAGATGTATGCACTAAGTGTGAATTATAAGACTCTGGCTAATGACACCTTGAGATGGGCATCTGCATGAGGACTACACAAAAGCATCCCCGTGTGCAGCTGTTAGTCCTAGCTTTTGGCTCCACCCACTGCTGCTCATTTTACTGAGCACATACCCAAGCACAGGCAAGCTAGAAGTAGGAGAGACGGAGAAGACGTGGCTTGAGCCTTCAAGATATACATCAACTGTTTCATATTCAAAGCCAGTCAGGAGCGCTCAGTAGAAAGAATCAATGCATGAGGGCAATATTTATCAAGTGATATTCAGCAATATTTTGTTAAGATTAAGAAATGAATTAAGAAATGATTTTAGAACTTGAAATTTGAAAAGGAAAAGACAGGCTCCTCTTTTGACCTCAGTTTCCAGTAAGTCACCGGAAAAGTATGTCGTTCAGATAGGCAGCAGAAACTGTTTTTGGATTAGAAGACCACCAGGGAACGTTTTTGGTAGTCAACATTCTCTGATGTATACTTTATCACAAACAACTTAGAGATGACACCTAGACAAACAGTCAGCAAACAATTGGCAAACCCACCTCTTCGGCAGAGGCGTGCATCAATGAGATAAGACAATTCCCTCATACAGGTAAAGTTAACTTGGATAAAAAACATTGGGATATTAGAAAACCTAACAAAAATGAAAACTTTTATGGTGTTTAGAAAAGAGTGAGTGTCTGAAGACATTACAAAGGTAGATTCGATCAGTCACAACTACAGTGTGGAGGTTTAAATGAAATTAATTGAAGTAAATTAGGATAACTTGACATTTAGTAAGAATTATAAATATTCTTGTTGGTCAGCATTATACTTTCTGGACATATGTGGATAAGAAATATGTACTCTGGATTTTAAAGTTAATAGAAGAATCACTGTGAATTTTTTTTTTTAGGGGTGGCGTTGAGATAGGGTTTCTCTGTGTAACAGCCTTGACTAATCTAGAACTTGCTTTGTAGACCAGGCTAGCCTCAAACTCACAGAGATCCACCTGCCTCCATGAGTGCTGGGATTAAAGGTGTGCCCAGTTGTGGGTCTGTTTTATGACTCTAGTTTTACTATAGTGAATGCCTTTGCCTTTGAGCACTTAATTTTATTCTATGTTCTTCATTCCATGATAAAACAATATGGAAACATTTTAGTTGCATTCATCTATGCAACCTCCTTGCTTATTTTTTATGTATGGAGACTAAGAACTTAAGCCTCCCATTGATTGCTTCCCAAGTCACTCATTGGCATTAGGCTGTAGGTTCCAAATCACTACTCCAGCTTTAAACATTTGTGTTGCCTCATACAATATATATAGAGTCTCCATAGTTCCTTATCTACAGACTGAAAGCTATAATATTTCATGCCTCAGACACGGCTAGCCACATAATAATGAAATATAAGAAAAGATAACTGCAATGTCTACTCCATGACAGCTTTCAAAAAGTATTGCCCAATTATTACCACTTGAATAAAAATAGTTATATTAACTTTAATCAGCACAGTCAAAAGTTTGAAACTACTGTTCTGTGAGTACAAATTCTTTTTTTTAATATTTACTTATTTATTATGTATACAATACTCTCTCTGTATGTATGCCTGCAGGCCAGAAGAGGGCAACAGACCTCATTCCAGATGGTTGTGAGCCACCATGTGGTGGCTGGGAATTGAACT
>LOEQ01002611.1:0-12333 GCA_001685075.1 Bramus lutescens | reverse complement strand
GTCGGGGTTGGGGGGGGAGGAAATCTGTTAAGGACGAAGCAGATTGTTTGGAAATGTGGATCCCTGATAGAACACTTCCCTAGTATAGGCCAGGCCCTGGGTTCCATCCCTGGCATGCCACACGTAGCACTATACCATAGAGAAAAGCTCAATTACAAAGGCCCATTTACTAAATTCCAGTTACCAGGACTAAACCATTGCCCCGAGGTTATAACAGAAATAGTTCTGGAACTCAAGGAAGGCTGGATTACTGCATAAAGTTGGTGGAGTCTGCTAAAGTACACGAAAGGATATAAGGGCAGTAAGCCAGGTAGAGGCTAACCCCCAGCCTGAGGAACCCTCCCCTTTTGCAGAACTGCCTTCAGGCTGCAAAGTGCTGCTGCAGAGAGTGGTATGCTCTCCGTAGTCATGCAAATGTGCTCTCCACCATGTTTAAAGCTTTCTTCAGCAGCCTGGGCAAGTGGCAATCACCGGGTATCATGGCTTTTATTGTTCTATCTTCTTAGACTAAAGCCTAGGAGGCTCCTCCTTGAACATCCACTAGCCTAAGCTAATTGTGGTCTCTGCAGCTGCGCAGAAGGCTAATCCTTTGTTGAGGAGGTGGCCATTAGTGATTCAAGTGTGTCATTATGGCTTCTCTATCTTCTCCAGGTGGAAGCATCAGCACTCATCTGGTAAGCTTTCCGGGGCTCTGTTCCCCTGGCTGCACTTAACTAGACCCCCTGAGAGTTTGGGAAACACCGCCCAACTGGTATGATTCTCCCATTAAACAGGGTGGGCTCCATCAAGACCACTCTTGTAGCTAATTCTTCTCAGACCACTTCTTTTTATACTTAAGTTTGGAGACGAGTGAATAATCAACAATAACAACAAAATTCTGCTTGCTTTTCTAGTGCGGAAAATAAGAATGCTTCTTTGGGCATTCAAATCTGTTCAAATTTAAAGCTAACTTCTATCCAGTTAACTCAAAATTCCGGATGCACACCCAGCTTAATGCTTACCCCTCCTCCTCCTCAGACAGGACCTCACCTCCGAAACCTGGAGTTGGGGGCAGAATTTGATTGTATACTTTATTATTTCATAGCCCCACCCCACTAGAGGCTCTTTTCTACCTTTTAAGTGTTAGTCTGAAGAAAAGGCTCAGGGATCTGTTGGTGCCTTCTAGGCCAATGATTATGCAAAACTCATTCTTTCCTAAAAGGTATTATTTCATGTTCCTTTGAAACATTTTACTAATGGCATTTTAACTTTTCTCAAAGTATAGTCCTCAAATCACAAACTTATTGTTACCAAGAAGCTTCTTAGAATTACAGATTTTCATACTCCGCTTCAAACCTGATGTTTCAATAGCATTGAAGGCCCACGAAGGGAAGGCTGATGCCTCCTCCTAGCTGAAAGAAAGGATTCACCTCACAGTTGGGTTAACCTAGTTGGGCTGGCCCATCAACTGGCCCAGGGTCCGCCCCTCAGGAAGGCTGGTGTAGTGGTGCCAAAGCAATCTTAATGAAAGGAGGAAGGGTTCACTGTTTAATGAGACAATATCCATTCTCTGGCCCAAGCATAGTCACAATGACCTGCCATAATGTTTGGTTGTGTCTGCCTGCCTTTCTGAGTCCTACAGAAGAAGTAACATTTCCTCTTTCTCCCCCCTCCTCCCACCCCAGTCCCCTCTTTCTTTGGGTGAGCCTATGTATGCTTCCTTTGGTAGTTTGGACTCTTTCTCTGCTCACCACCATGTGGCTGTTTGTCCACCATGTGGGTGAACTCCGCTCTAGTCTCATTCAAATGCGTGGCCTTTTCTCTCTCCCACATCTCCCTGCTGCCAAGACTTACAGCTTGCCTTGCTGAAAGTTCTTTTGTAAACTCAGATAAAAAGTGTCTTCAAGCTTCCTTTTTGAGTCTATTCTTAAATTCTTTTGTTAGTAAGACTAAGAGACACAAGAGGGGCCCAGATTTCTCCCATACTTCAGTGACTCTAGCGGGACTCTCCACATTTTCCAGAAACTCTAAGGAGTCTGTGTACAAGCCCAGGGATCAATGTCTTAAAATAAATAAATAAATAAATANTATATATATATCTCCAAGGAGTAATTCTAATTCAGGACAAAGCTTGAGTATCACTGATCTAAACTCAGCTTTTTCTCTGGCTGTCCTCTTAGAATCATGGTCATACCCTGGGTTTCTGTGTAGAAGACATGGCCTAACCTGTGTTCTCTTACAGGGCAGAGCCAAGGCCCAAGGCCCAAGATACTACCTGATCCCTAAAGCCTGTGACAGTGCAATCCCTCCAGGTATTCTTCTTCGTTTCTGCGTATCTCAGAGGTCCCAGATCAGACAATCCTTCTTAGGGAGAGGTAGACATGAAAGTCTGTCTCCAAAACGGGGATAAGGACCAAGCTCCCAAGAAATTATCTGTTGGGTGTCTATGCTGTGTTCTACACACCGTTTTCACTAATGTGGTCCATGATGGGCATGTTACAACATTGTTATGTAAGGGATGTGCTATTAACCTTAAATCCTTTCCCTTAAGCTCTTGTTAGTCACATCTCCTCAAGTGTTGTCTAAGCCGGGCATTTGTTTCCATTTTCAACACAGATTTTTGTGCTGGGTGGTGGTGCACACCTTTAATCCCAGAGTTTGAGAAGCAGAGGCAGGTGGATCTCTGAGTTCAAGGCCAGTCTGGTCTACAGAGCAAGTTCAGGGGCAGCCAGGGCTACAGAGAGAAACCCTGTCTGGTGGGGGCAGCAGTGAGAAAAATAGATTTTTACATCTCAATCATGGTTAGACCCCACTTTTGCTTTTCCATATTTACGTATTGCGAAGCTCATGGAAGTATCAAAGATATTGACTTATCTACTAGGGAGGCTACACTAACACTTCCGGATAAGATAATCCGTTCCCCCCTTCTCGATCATAGACTCCCTGGCCCATTCCCTTAAGTATGAGCGATGAAACACCATGGCAGGTGGAGACCCATCTGAAGTTCTGCCAGCCTTGCGTTAAATACCCTGCAAGTGCTCATCCCATGTTAGTTGACCTTCCACTCCTGGCTTCCACTTCACTCCTCAACCTCGGGTGCTTCTCCATGGATCTCATGCCAACTCTTCCTCACTCCTTAGTGAGGAGGCAGCAATTGTTTTCTTCTCCCCAGAGATGACTCCACATGTATTTGAATAAAAGAATTATCGCTGGGCAATATAAGCTTCTTTGGTTCCCTTCCTCTCCACCTTATGGTTAGCCCAGAATGCCACTCTTTCATCAGCTCGGAAAACAATCCCTACACTTGCTAACACCACGAGTCCATCTAGGCATCTTATTCACCTCCACAATTTCCATTCCTCTAGTTCCTTGCTCTTCTCTGCCTTGGGGCTGGCTTCCTCACTTTCACCCCCGCTGCTCCATGACTGCTCTTGTCTTTTCTCTCCATAACTGCTTATTCAAAGGGAGTTAATGACTTCACCGTGAAGCCCAAAAGCCCTGTCTCATTTTTCCAAACTCTTGGAATCATGACCTTTTCACATGAAATCCATGTTCCTCATTCTCCCCACCACAGGAGGTAAGTTCTCAATGTGTACCAGTACTGATCCCAGTCAACAGAACAGCATCCTCTTAGAGACTATTCTCCAAACTGGGAGTCTCTCTGTTCACTGTGTGCTCCACCTGCAGGACGACTTTTCTAAAGAGACTTCAACATGCACTCGCGTATCTTAAACGATTCAGCCCTGATACTGAGTTGCAGTTTTACTCTTAACTGGTTAGCACATCAGCCAAGGTGGATGATCCGAAAACCAGCTGTTGAGAAGATGGTTTAGGTTCTTCAAGCCACTCCCATTTCTCTTCTTTCCCCATTGTATCTAAGCACCCTCCTGACGCTTTAAGAATCACCACAGCCAGGTGGTGCCTACAGAGGCCTTTAATCCAAACACTTGGGGAGGCAGAAGAATGGGGATCGCTGAATTCAAGGGCAGCCTGGTCTGTAAGAGCTAGTTCCAGAATAGTTAGAACTGTTACAGAGAGAAACCGTGTCTTGAAAANACAAAAAGAACCACCACCACGTTATTTCTTTTCTTTTAAGTCCTGCTGATCATCTTAAAAGACTGTGATTTCTTTTTCTGTAGACGGACTTTTCTTTTTGGGCCACCAGCTCACACACATACACACACACACACACACACAAAATGACATGGAGTTTTACTATTAATTATGAAAGTTTGGCCAATAGCTTGTTTATAACTAGGTCTTATATCTTAAATTAACACACTTCTATTAATTTACTTTTGCCTCATGATTTTATTACCTCAACTCCATAGTGCCTATCCTGCTTTTTCTGCATCTCCAAGTGGCTCCCTCTTCTTCTTCCCAGCATCCTCTCTGCCTGGAATCCTGTCTAGCTATTGGCTGTTCAGCTTTTTATTAAACCCATAAAAGTGACACATCTTCACAGTGTACAAAAAGATTATTCCACAGCACTTTTCTCTGAATTCTTATAACTTTCAGTATTTCTCATGTTATATGGAGTAATAACAAAATAAATAACGTGAATAAACTTACTATAGCATCTTTCTCAAACAACCATAGTTTTCCAACATATGAAAAGTCGTATCAGAACCCCACCTTTTGTCTTCCAACAAAATGCCACCTGAGAACTTGGAAAGCCATAATTTTCTTTAGTATTTTGTCGGCAATTTGTAAAAGCACCAGAGAATATCCTGTGTACACATTTAAAAATTTTTCCCAGATGTCCTAATTTTAGTCTCCGTGACACCCACTGAACAATCAGATGCAGAGGGTTGGAGGACAGGAGCTAAAAATGATTGACAGTTCTTGAAACAGATCCTTTGTCAACCCGATTCTATGTGAAGAAGGAGGAAGAGGAAGAGGGAGGACAGGGAGCTAGAGCTGGAATTCTTCGCCTTAGAAAAGACAGGGGCAGGAAATGCTGGTAACTGAAAAAGCATCTAAAAAAAAACCTATTACATGAATGACAGTGAGCAGCTGTTTCATGTTCCTATCCGATGAGGACAGATGCTCTGGGTATTCCAAACAGACGTTAGGAGCAGTCTCCAGGTTCTAAACTTGGCGTAAATGTGGAGCAGGCTAACATGTTGGCAATCATAGGGCAGAGAGATACCTGTCTACACTGGAGGGCCAGGGTGGTACCATCTTTGGAAGAAAAGGTGCTACAAGAAAATGGCTTTGAAGATAGTGCTCACTCGGGATTTTATCTGATCTAATGAGGCCACTTACATAGAGAAATTGATCTATTGCATCATATATAAGCAAGGTTTGGGGATTTTTTTTTCAGAAAGTATAAGCCAGGGATGCAATCAACACACACTCAAGAAAGGTTATAGGTTACGGATGGCATCACGAGGAGATGTAGTCACTGAAACAAAAGAGACAGACAGCTTCTCTAGGCTCACTGTTCCCTGGCTGTGTAACCCTTAATAGGTCACTAAAGGACTTAAAGAATCAGTTTTCTCTCATATTTTCTTCAGAGAAATTTTGTGAGTGGTGACCGAGACACAATAAATGTCCGTTTTTGTTATTTTGCTTGACTCGAAACACCTTCTAGGCACTAGGCACTGTGCTAGGCATGTTGCCAAGAGTTCTCCCCTTCGCAAAGCAATCATACAAGCCCTGTGTAAAATAAGACGATGTAATGACTTTTCACCAGCGTTACATTCTTTAATTAAAAATGAAAGCCCTGGGTATCAAAGCCCATCCTGCTGAGTCCCCTTACCTTTCCCAGCGACGAGACATTTCCCTGATGTCTGTAGCATGTCTTTGACGTCTGGGATGGAAGACCAATTTGCCTCCACCCCCAAGTGGCTCCACCTGTCACCACTATTATGCGATCTCTATAAAATTAAACTGAGAACGTACCTTTTCTTCATTATTCTTTAAAGCAAAGCCATAAAGCTCGAAAATGCAGTATCTGTTTAATCAAACAAATGCCATCATAAAGAAAATCCGTGCGTTTAATTTCACATCTTCAAAATAATACAAATGTCAACTAATATATTCATGTTCAGTGTGAACTATAACCTGTTTCTTGCCATATGTTGAACTTGCAATAGAGGGTTTGTTCGTAGCCAGGGGTTGGTGCACAACATATATTTTCCTCTGGGTCATTGCTGCTTTCTCCCTCTACCATTTGGCCTTCAGAAAAAAGCCATTTTCTCAAGGATCCCAGGACATGAATCCTTAAGTCTTCTGTTTATATTGGTAGAGAGATCATCACTTTGAGCTGGGTAGCAGTTACTACATATCAATACAGACACCTGGGAAGGTTTCAAATCTCCGTTTGAGAGTCAGTTAAAAAGCACAGCTTGCTAAGTCCCCCATGCAGTGTGTGTATTTGTGTGTGTGTGTGTGTGTCTGTGTGTGTCCCCTTCTTTAAAGGGAAGTGTGGGTTCCAAGGAGCAAGGATAATAAAGCATTATGCATTATTCCTAGCAAAACAAAGAGTTCAGTATGAAGTGTTATGTATAACTTAATGTAAAATACATTAATAGCTCTCTCTATGCTAATAGGGAAATTTAAAAATCTAACCTGTAGGATTGAATTTGTCTGGCTGACTCAGAGAGAGTCATCATAATTGGAATTTCAGCAACATGTTTGGATGATAGAAATCAGTGGAGCATGACAATTTTCAGTTTGAGTTATACATAAAGATGGTTTAGGACTTGAATGAGACATGCATGATGTATAAAGGAATCCTTAGACACTATGAAAATAGTTACCACTGTGCAGAGAAAAGAGAGAAGGTTAAATTACTTCAGCTCTAAAATCAAATGTAATGCAAAAGCCAGCTGAGCTCACCATTGCTGTTTGTAGAATATTGAGTATATGAAGACAATTTTAGGGTATCGCTGGCACTTTTAGAAAGAAACAGAACTAGTGATGATGAAAGTTTTAAGTAATTCAAAAATGAGTAAAGAAAATAGCCTTGTATTGGATTTGGTAAATACTATCACATTAGATTCTTAAATAGAAGATGTTCAAAGTGCCAGTCTTCAAAGTAAGGGAGATGGACGCTGAGTCCCAACACTTTCGTTCCTGTCTCTTGAACCTTGGAAAAGCCCTTTGCCTCACTAAACTTAGTTTCCTCATCTGCAAAGTGAGGGGAAATAATGATTACACAAGATGTGAGGGTGTGAAATGGTATAGGAGTATAATCCTTTGCTGTTGAAGAACATCAGCTATAGTACTGATGGTGATGAAGATAATAGACAAGAAGAGATGGCACAGGAAAGAAATGTCAAGTAGACTCTATACCTGTGTATCATCTCTATCTATCTATCTATCTATCTATCTATCTATCTGTTGAAAGGAACTTCTCAGAGGAAATAATTGTCTTGTGATTCAATAAAGAATAGTCCCTTTCCAGGTGGCAATGGCACATGCCTTTAATTTTAGCATTCAAGAGTTATGATTCTATATTAACTTTACAATAAATAATTCTCTATAATGACAGATAAAATGATATATCTGAATAATTTACTTGTAATGTGGAAGGTGTGAAGGAGGATCATGTTTCTTTGTTGTTGTTTTTGAGACAGGGTTTCTCTGTGTAACAGCTCTGGCTATCCTAGAACTTACTTTGCAGACCACACTGGCCTCGAACTCACAGGGACTGCTTGCCTCTGCCACTGAAGTGCTGGGATTAAAGGTGTGTGCCGCCACCACCAGGCCAGCTAAGCGTTTATTAAAGAGATTGCCTTCTCACTTTCACTATTCCACTGAGTAGAGATGGCACACGGCATATCAAAACTTAAGGCTTTTTATTTAAAATACTATGCTGACCCTGAAACGTAATACTAAGCTAATCCTGAAATGTATACAGAAATTTAAAAAGAACCATGTCTGTTCTAGGCAATCTTTTAAAAGAAAATAAAAATCTGAGGACTTAAACTACCTAATTTCAATATTCTATGAAACCATAATAATCAAGGTTGTGTAGAATTAACATGAAGATTAACAAATCAATGAACCAGAAACAGGGAGCACAGTAAAGAACACACATTTATGTAGTCATCTGAATTTTGACAAAGGTGCCAAAGCAATCCAGTAGGAAAAGGAATCTTTCCCAAATCCAATGAAGAATAAATACCATCTCTAAAGTTGATGTCCATATAAAAAGAAAGTGAACCATGATGCCTTCATCAGCATACATAAAAATCAACTGAGGATGGATAATAGACATAAACATAAAAACTAAGCCATAGACATTTGGAAAAAATAACTATCTTTATGGTTGGATGATAAGCTAGTTGTTGTTGGATTTTTAATGGGAAAATAGAGAGGGGAAAAATAAATTAAGTTTCATCAAATGAAAAGTTTCTTCTATCAAAAGACATTGCTAACAAGATGAATAAGCCAACCATACACTAGAAGGAACTATTTATAAAACACCCATCTAACAAGAGAGCAGAATCCAACATATCAGAGGCTTTTCCTATTCAGTGATACAAAGTCAGTGAAAATGGGGCAAAATAAGTAGAAACATTGAAAAATAAGATATATGGCCAGTAACCACAAGAAATAATGATTGATACCATTAGTTATTAGAGAAATGAAAATTAAAGGCATGGTGAAATACCATCGCATACCCCTAGTCAATCTAATGGTCACAACACAGGCTGATAACCTAAACTAGCAAAACTACACTGTCATGTTGTAAGAGGTAGCTTGTTTGTTTCCCAGCCACCCAGCTCTCAGACCCAAAATAGTCATACAGAAACTATATTATTTGAAACACTGCTTGGCCCATTAGCTCTAGCTTCATATTGGCTAACAGTTAAATCTTAATTTAACTCATTTCTAGTAATCTGGGTATTGCCACATTGCTGTGGCTAACCAGGTAAAGTTCCCAGCGTCTGTCTCTGGAGGGGCTATGTGGCTTCTTCTTGACCCCTCCTTCTTCCTCCCAGCATTCAGTTTAGTTTTCCCCACCTACCTCTATTCCCTGAGCAGGCCCAAGACAGTTTCTTTATTAACCAATGGTATTCACAGCATACAGAGGAGAATTCCACTTCATTGTCATGGGTGTGAGAACAGCAGGTGGCTCCAGGAGCTGTAGTTCACTAGTAAGAGGCATGAGGAATATTTTAGAGTATTGTGCTTGGGTTATATGAGCAAGCATTCGCCAAACTTTCCTAATGTTTCCTTAAGATTCGTGCATTTTATTATGTATAAGTTTTACCTTAAATTTAAAAAGACTAGAAACAAATGTTGAATCCTAATTAAAAATAATTAGGAAAAAAAGTGTGTTAGTATTTGAGATCACTTTCATACCCATGAACACATATGAACTGATAGATGTCTAAGTATAAGGATAATTGGATAGAATTGTTCTATAACCAAGCAGGCTTGGTGAAATGTAGGCAGGATATAAAGTTTCTAGCTGAGCGTTCTTTCAACTTCTAAGTTTGACTATTTTTATAATAAAATTCCAGAAAAAGACATGAAGGATGCATGTAACAGCTAACAGCCGGGGAAGTACGTCTGATCGTTTTGAAATGTAGATCAGCTAGCCATGAAGGTTTTACAGTGGGCAGGGCTGTTATTATCCTTACTCAGTAGAAAGACCTCCATGCCTAAAGTATTCAAGGCGAGTTGTAAGCCCAGGTGTAGGCAGTAACTTCCGGCTGGGTTATCAGTCAGGCAATCATTCGATTATCCATGAGAAAGGCTGGACAGCTTCAGAGCTAGACAAACGCGCTCTCTTATGTTTTCATAGTTAGGGGGTGGGGGTGGAGAAAGCCGGATTCTTTGAGGGAGTGTGTGCATGTGACAAGCTCTGAAAGGAAAAGAAGATCAAGCAAGGGAGAAAGTGAAGATGTATGAAGCAGCCGGAAGGATGGAGAGTGTGAGAACAGACGCTGGATTCCATAGAAGGCATGATGGCTTTGAGGTTCACTACAGCATCTGGAGGGAAAGATGCCCACGTGACATCAACAACGGAAACATCAGAATTCCAAGAAAAAGACCACGATGGAAGATGAGGACTTTTGAAGTGTCGGGTAAAAGTCATGGCAATCCAAGAGAGAACTAGCAAAACAGCCCCTGAGGGCACCAGTCCTTTTAGGAAGTGACTGAGAAAGAGAAGCAAAAGGGCCCCGAGAAAAGTTCACACACAGGAAAGGTCACTGCCCGGTTGTTGGAGTGTGAAATTGGCAATGTTTTCACCAAGGAAGCAAGGCATCTATTCTAGCAAACAGGAGAGATAAAGGGGAAAGGAAAAATGAGAGTGGCCCAAGGCTTTGAGAACGTCAGAGTGTATCTTTTAGGTACTAGATTGGGGGCAGCAATGTGATAGTCTCAACAGATCGGAGATGATTGGTGTCATGGGTAATCTTGATTGTCAGCTTGAGGGATCCAGAACCAAGTAAAAGATACAGTTGTGGGTGGGGATGGGGTCTTTGGAAGGTAGTTGAGAGAAGCATTAACTGAAGAGGAGACCCTCCCTGAGAGGGAGTGGAAACTGGCAGGCAGTCCAGATGTTAAAAAGATCTGTGGGAAACTATTTCTGCTTGCCCAGCTACTTGCTTTTTCTCCTTGCTTCTGAGTTTGTCTTTCCCATCCCTATGGCTGTGATGCTGCTCTCCTCCCCTGACATTGGAGACTAGCTTTAGCTTTCCAACATGGACTCAAGATCAATGACCCTCCAGGATCTTCCAGTCTTTAGCAGCACATTTGGAACTACTGAGGCATCCAGCATCATTGCCTGAGAAGCTACTGGGGGGTCCTCAGGTTCTTCATCATGCAGACAGCCATTCCTGGACTCCCATCATCTACTATGTAAGCCATTCTAGTAAATCTCCTAGACATCCATCTGGCTGTTCCTCTCCAGAGCCCTGACTAACATAATAAAGCAGTTGGTATACAGACAGAGGGCTGGGAAAGTGTGGCCTCTCAGGTTTCCTGATGTAAATTTAGGGCCAGTTAGGATCAGCTGGTGGACGTGCTGAGCCACAGAATGTGGGTATTACCACCAGAGTTTCCAGTGCCCTAGAGGGAGAGATGAGAAATCTAACTGTGTGGATCTCTGTGGAGCCTGATCTAGAATATCTAGTGCGATACTAGACACTGTGAATGCAGCAGGATTGGCAACCACACTGAGAAACCCTGGGGTGGGAGGGGAAAGGTGTCCCATAGCTTCCAGAGTAGGCCTCTGGTCAGATCCTCATTGACAGAGGTGCTTTGACTGTAGAGAAGGCAGCCTCTCCCCACCACCACATCCTTCTGATGACCATGTAAATGGCCACCACATCTTCCTGATGACTGTGTAGATGGTTATTACATTCTCTTGATGTTGGAGTAGATGGCCACCCAATGACTATGTAGATGGTCACATTTCCTCCTGATGACTGTGTAGATAGATGGCCACCATGTCCTCCCAATGACTATGTAGATGGTCACTACATCCTTTTGATATTCTTGGTAGATGGAGTCTTCTTAATGAAACTTCACCTTGTAGAAATTTGGGGGAGTTTCTGGGGCTAAATTCTCTTTTACAAAACAAGGTCATGCTCAAACTGCATCCCATAATTCCTGTTTTGAACACTGTGGGGGACATAAATATGAGGAAATATCTCGTGTGGAATTCCTCTCCATCCTGGCTGCCTCAGAGAGACCCTCAGCTTGAGGAGATTAATGGGATGAGAGAATATAATACAATATTTATTGGTTGTTTAGGCACTAAAAAAAGAACCCACATTTACATCAGTTTATCATTCTGCTTTCATGACAAACTAGTGTTGTTTAGATCAAGAAAATAAGTAAGCAGACAGTGACTGTGGTATGTGACTTTTCATAATAGCTCCTTTAGAGACTTCAATGCACCATGACCTCTCCTAACAAGCTGCTAAGTTTCTGTTTATTTCACATTCATCTCATCTACAGGTCTGTAACATAAAGAAAAACAATCTACTACTGTAATTAATTGGGAGTTTTAATGTTGCTTTTTCTTTAATGACAGAAATGTTTCATGGCAGTTAATTTTAGGATGCCTAAACTTTAAGAAGAAGAAGATACGTTCTACTCTTCATATGTATCAGAAACCTTGAGATTGCAGAGGTCTTGGGGTATCTGCAGTGGCACTGTGTTATGGGAAAAGCAAAACATACATATGTGGAAAGTAAGTGTAAACTTAGCTTCAAAAGCCTCCCTGATGTTAGTACAGAAGAAGAGCTGACTTGTACCTGCATCTGCAAGAGGAACACAAAAGGAAGGATCAAGGATAAGACTAATTGGTAGCAAGGACTAATATTTCTAAAATAATATTAATATTATTATTCCGATGTTATTCCGCGGGTGAAAAGATGG
>LOEQ01002610.1:192364-202803 GCA_001685075.1 Bramus lutescens | reverse complement strand
AATTTGTGTGTTGTTATTTCGGGGTATAAGCTAGCCGTGCGGGAGCTGGGCTGGACGAAAAGCAGGCCCTGCTCCCTTATCACTACACATTTGAACTCTTGGTCCCCAGTAGGCAGTGCTGCTTGGAGAGGTTGTTCGCTCTCTAGGAGCTACGGCCTTGCTAGGGAATTGTGTCACTGGCGCGAGCTTTGAAGGTTTATAACCTTGTTCACTTCTTGGTCTCTCCTTTTACTTCCTGTGTGTAGATAAAATGTGACCAGTTAGCTTCCTGCTCTGGCTGCCCACTGCCATGCCTTCCCCGACATTGTAGACGTTCCTGAAAAAGCTAAGCCCAAATAAACTTTCATCTCCTAAGTTGTGTTTCATCAGAGGATTTTACCACAACAGAAAAATCAGAAGTGGATTCCTTGAAACCCCTAGTGTCCACAGTGAGGACAGCTTTCTCCTGGAGAGTCCGAGGTGACTAGTCTCACATAACAAGGCTAAGGTTATCAAGCAGGTAACACAGGACGGCTCTGCAGGAGCTGCTGCCTCGGCCCCTGACAAGTAGGAAGACATTAAGTCAGGAGATCGCTGGAGAAGGCTCTGCTGGCCCTCACACCTGTCCTGTGTTTTCCCAGGTCTGATGAGCAGGTGGCGAGAGGGATGTTGCATGGTTTCATGACAGAATCCCTCCGCACTAGGCTGCATCCCCTAAGTCTTCAGACCCAGAGAGGAGGGAAAATGGCGAAGGTATTTGGCCACATCCTCTGAGACAGGTGTGAAAGTTGGCCCTCTAGGGCTTCTGTAGGGCTACCTGAGAGGTTGGATGCTACCTCCCACAAGCCTGTGGCTTCTGCAACTGCGATGTCAGGTTGGCCATGCAGTGACAGACGTGCCTCTCAGTGGGAGGGGTGGGTCCAGGAAGTTGACTCAGATGGAAATTTGCTCTGCATGCATGGATGGCACCAGCAGGTAGGTGGAGGCCTCTCTTGTCCTCCATGTGACCAGTGACAACATAGTTTCTCTTGATTCCCATGGAAAGGACTCTCAGTGTTGCTGAGAGGACAATTTAGAGAAATCACTCTGGTACTTGAGAAATTCGGCATGCCCACTTGCATCCTCCCTTCCTCCCTTCTTTCCTTCCTCCTTCCCTCCCTTTGTCCATGCCCCCCTCCGTCCCTCCGTCTTTCCATCCGTCCTTCATTCCTTTTTTTCACTCATCCAATCATTTTCTCATCTCAACATCTACTGAGTGCCAGGTATCATACAGGGCAGTGGATTGTAGCGGTGACTAATAAAATCCATCCCACCCTCAGAGTGCTGCAGTCTGGAGGGAAGGACAGACCTGAGGCAACCACTCCATCAGAATATAACAGGGTACAGCAAGACTAAGCCTGGTTTAGAGTAGGGGTGCCTAATGGTTTTCCGTGCATACTGTAACCTTAACTCTGAGACTCTGCGGGGAACGGCGTTCTTCAGACAGGGGTTGGCAGAAGAGGAAGAGTGTTTCCTACTTAGCAGCAGTGTGTGCCTCCCTTGCTAAGGGATGGCTCAGGCTGGGGCCCAGCAGAGGGATCTGTAGCTGTAGAGAGACAGACATGTTGTCCTAACAAGGAAGGGGGTAAGTGTGGTAGCCGTGGCCAGCAGGATTTAGTCTGTATTCCTGAGGCATTCCTCTTCTGGAGAGGGATTGGGGTGGGGGCTTAGAGACTAGAGGGGGAGTCTCTACAGTCACCCAGGCAGAAAGAGCAGGAAGGCAACCAAGGGTGGGGAATAGGTAGAGAGACCTGAAGTAAGCCGAGTCATACAAGAGGCCAAATTCCTGTGATTTGGCACTAATGTGTGTGCATGTGCATCACACACACACACACTATAGCATATTTGGCAGAGAGAGGAAGAAAGAGAGGTACATTTGTATACATTACGTTTTCTAGGCATCCATGATGAATGGCCTCCAATTTAGCTGCTTGATGTGAGAGATGTTTGCTCTCCCATAGCTCTGGAGGTGAGAATTCTGTAGTCAAGCTGTGAGCAGGGCCACACAGACTCTGAAGATTTTGGGGGAGGATCCTTCGGCCTCTCTCTGGTGGCATCTGCCGTTCTGCAGCCTGTGTCTGAAGCACTCCAGATGCTCCCTGTGTATCTCATTGTCTTCCTCATGTGTCCTCTGTGCCCCTCCCTTCTGTGAGGGCAGAGTCTCTGGGTTTGGGTACCAGCAGAAGCAGGGACTGCTTGTTTGTCTCCCAACTTCCCAGACCCAAATAATCACGCACAAACTGTATTAATCACAACACTATTTTGCCAACAACGCAGTTTCTAGCTAGCTCTTATACCTTAAATTAACCCATTTCTATTATTTTGTATTTTACCAAGAGGCTCATAGTTTGTTACCTCTTGCTTCTTGGGCAGCTACATGGCATCTACCTCCTTTGGCAGGTACATGGCATCTGCCTTCTTTGGCAGCTACATGACTTCTTTTTGACTCTGCCTACTCTCTCTATATCTCTTCCAGCCTGGCTATATTCTGCCCTGCTATAGGCCGAAGCAGCTTCTTTATTAGTCAGTGGTAATAAAACATATTCGTAGCATACAAAGACCCCATTTCTAAGTGTGGTTCCTCTCTGAACCTCAGTGTGGACATGAACCTTCAGGGGACAGTCCTTTGCAGACTACAGGGAGGGAAGGGGAATTGCTTAAGATGTGCAGATAAATACCCCATGAGCAACCTAACGGGAGGTGCTGTTTTGTTGTGGCTTGGGGTTATTGTGGTTATGGAGCATTATGTCATACCATAGTGGACAGGAAGGGAAGAAGTTCTAAGAGGAGGGAGAGGTGTGGTCCTCCAGTCAGGCTCTACCTTCCAAGCTCTACCCCAGTCCCCAACAGTCCAATCACATTGTGAATTTGCCAGTGGGTTGGTCCACCCGGTAGAGCAGAGGCCCCCAGAGTTCATCACTTCACAGAGTCCATTGGATAGCAGCTAAGCCCACATTCCAGGAGCCTGTGAAGGAAGTTAGTGTGCAGACCGTACTAGGATGGCTCTAGAGTCACCACTGCAGCTGCCAGTGGCTTTGGAGGTCAGAGCCCAGCATAAGGACCCTCAACCGCTGGACCAAACACACAGTCAATGCATGTGTGATAGAACCGCCTCTACCGAGACCCTGGGGTGTGGGTTCCTCATCTCAGAGATCACACAGACGCTTTGGTTTGTCCAGTTCAGTGCTTCCCACCATGGCTAAGGACCACAGGCTGTTTGCCGATCAGTATGGTGGGGTTGGGACAGTCATTTGTGCAGACCCTGGCCAATGCTAACCTTCACCATTCACCATGAGCACCATGCCTCTTCTTCAGAGCCAGCAGATACCCCCATCACTAGTCAGCTCCTGCTAAGCCCCTGTGGAAGCCCCATCCTGTTCATCCCAGGGGAAAATGTCCTTCAGTTTCCAGGAGGTTAGAGTGCAGGGCTCTCCAGGCCCCTCCCCCGTCTCTCACAAACAATCTGCGCCTCTCCTCACTCTTACAGTGTGCTTACTTTGCACCTGGCTTGCTGGTTTTTGTCTTATTTTGTAATCAAGC
Source organism: Bramus lutescens (assembly GCA_001685075.1). Lineage (NCBI taxonomy): Eukaryota > Metazoa > Chordata > Mammalia > Rodentia > Cricetidae > Bramus > Bramus lutescens. Next base: position 199,245 of record LOEQ01002610.1, on the reverse strand, counting down.
GAAAGCATCTATTTCAAGTAGTCTAAATTGAAGTTTCATTTCCCAAATTGCAGGCAAGGCACAAGCAGTCTCCCAGGGAAACACCCACTTTAGAAAATTTACTTAGCTGTGCCCCTGGCAAGGGGGCCTTTTTCAGAGCTTTGAAATGGTTGCTGTGATTACCAACATCGTGGGGACTCCTCCATGTCCGTAGCATTTGTGGGATTTGCGATGGATTATGCTTTTCTTTGGATATATTCTGAGACATAAATTTGAACAGTGCTTCTTAAAATATAAAGAATTGCCACCCCAAAGGGCTGTGCTGGCCTAGGATGCTCCCTCTTCACACCAAGGTGTTTGATTTCAGTGTACCCCATAAGACCTGGGGAAGGGTGGAGAACCAGCTGGGCTGTGTAAAGACAATGGCAATATTTGTGCCTCTCTCCAGGTAAGTGCAATGAGTTTGTTTTGGTGCACAATTCTGGGATCATAAACTTTGTGCTTGGGCATAGAAACAAGAGCAAGTAGATGGTGGGGCTAGGACATTGTGGTCACAGTCAAGTGCTCATTAGAATGTTTCCCGTGGACTCCAGGTTGAACTGGGTGGAAATGCCCCTGAAGGAGGGATTGGGCGAAAGGGAAGTGAATGTGGCTTCCATATCTGAGTAGAGGACCAGATTAGGGGTCGGTGTGAAGGAGGAGCATAGGAATGTCATGTTCTCATGAGGAGGTAGCCCAATGGTGGTGACTGAATTGTGTTGGCATTGAGTATGGGGGGGTCTGTGATTCTGAGGAGAGGATTTTAGCTCCCCAGGGGCACTAGGAATTGTGAAAAGGCAGATGAGACAGCCATGGGCATCAGTGGTCACAGGGACACTAAGGTTGCAGTTAATGTGGGCAGGCAAGCTGAGGTCCCGGATATAGCATGCTTCTCATCAGGCATGTAGAAGCTCCCAGGGCCCAGAACCCCAAAGGCAGTTTGAGTGATCTTGAAAATCCATAGAGGTCCTGGACTCAGAGACTGGATCCAGAGGAAGAGGGGCCATGGGTTAGTATCTGCTGGACACCCCTGACTTTGGAGTAGACAAAGCTGGCTCCTTCTCACCTAGGCTTTGGATGGTTCAGCACTCTAAACCATTTTCCATGGCTCTTTCCGCAGCCTCACAGAAACACCCAGAGTTTGACAAAAATGTACCCAATGTGAAGATGCCCTTAGGCATCTCATGCCCTGTCATCAGCTTGGGGCCTGGGTCATGGCATCTCGTCTTAGCCTGCGCCCACATGTGCCCTAAGTCTACCCATTCCCAGCCAAACTGCGAGGCCCCTGATCTGCTGCACAGGGAAATAGGGTTAGGTATAGTGTCCCAGGGGATCAGTAAAGGGGTATAGAATGGGGAGAGAAGTGGGGTGCAGTGGCGAGGCTCAGAATTGGGAGGATAGTGGGGTACAGGGGTGAGGTAGTGGGGCGCAGGACTGATTGTGGCAGCTACACTGGAGATACAGAGACAGTACGAAAGCTAAAGACAGACTCAGAGGAACAGCGAGAGATAAGGAAGGACAAACAGACCAAGAAATACACAGACTGAGAGACAGAAACAGAGATGGGAAAGGGAGAGAGAGATAGTTGGTTGTGCCCCCACACCAAGCAGATCAGGAGCTGGAGTGATAGACAGGAAGCATGCATAGAAGGTTGCCTGGGAATCTGGAGGTCCCTATTACCCACTTTCCACTTGAGCTATCCTGCATGCACTGTGGCTCCTCACCTTGTGTCTTCTTAAATAATGGCTTGTTATTGCTACACAGAAGCTCGGCATTACCCTCAAATGACCTTCTGGTGGCTTCCTGTGACCAGCCTGGAACCCCCCACACCCCTCCACTTGAGGCACAGTACCTGAAATGCCACAGGCAGTACTAATGTGCCTGGGTGGTGGGGTGTAGATCATCTTTCTCACCCCAGCTTCCTCACCAATACAGAAATATCTGCCTGCCCACAGATCAGCCCAGAATGAGGCCAGCTCAGCAGGACTAGAAGACCCCTGGACTCCAGCTGACCCCACCATGACCCTGGATCTACCAGTGACTCACTCCAAACCTTTGCCTTCTGTATCCTTGGGCCAGCACAGGCCCTAGGGTGGCTTCTTCCGAGGCAGGATGGTGCTCAAAGGTGTCATTAACTGGGCAAGGACTCTAAAGGACAGGAGGAGCATCTTTCAGGATCATCAGTGGCTGCAGAATTAGATTATCCAGAATCCTTACAGGGAAGTGGCTCTTGGCAAACAGGCAATAGACGTGCAGTTCTCCCCAGGAATTTTTGTGTGGGGGGGGGCTGGCTCCGTGTCTGGGCTCACTCTTGGGTTACTCTATCTCTGCTGCCCCCTTCTTCTCTGCCTCCCCCAGTTCATGTTGCTGAGCCTTTGCTATCTGCTAATCCCTTTGTTTACCTCCTTTCAGACCTGAGGAGGGGCTCCTATTATGGGGTGACTCTGGGAAGTGAGGAGCAGCATGCACCTGTTATGCTGGAAGCCTGGGTCATCTCTCCCTCTTGCACTCAGGGAAGGACCCGGGCCTCACTGATGTTACAGGACCCAGTGACAGAGTTTGGCTAGCTTGCTTCTGGCCCGGGCTGGCTATTTGTGGTAAAGAAAATGTGGTACCATTCCCACCCACGTTGGGATTCTCACCCCAGGGGTTTCCTGCCTTCAGGGTACGTGGGCAGTTTGCCAAGCACTTTGGCTGTGATAACTGAAGTGGATCAGGAGCTCCTGAGAGCATCCAGTGGGTAGAGGTTGGGCACACGGTTGAAGCCCTGTGATATAAAGCCCCACCTCACAGAAGCCTTTGCCACGGATGCCATCAAGACTGAGGATGGACATTCTTATCCTAGGCCCCCCTGAGACTGACCTTCTGGTCCTGAGCCCCAGCCAGCAGCTCTGGGCCTGGGAGTGGGTGTGGGACGTCAGGTGAGCCTTGGACACTGGCCTGCCGCTCACTCTGTGGCATGGCTAGGATCAGCGTTTTTTGTCCATGGGTTGGGTGTCAGAATCCCCCTTGTGGACCGTGGACCCACAGACTGAAGTCCAGACATGGTGAGGGCATCGGGACTGCGGGCTGGGGTTTGGGGAAGTCACGAAGTCCCATGAAACTCTGTCTCTGTTATCCCAAGTCTGAGAGCGGTTGCTGCAAGAATGAGTGTGTGTATTCCTGAAGGTTTGGAGCAAAGCGGAGGCTGGGAGGGGCCAGGCCTTTGGTCCCCTGCGCTGTTTTCTGGCCCTGGGCTGCCCTCCTCACCTCAGCCTTGCTCCGCTCATGCACGTCTGTATTTAAGAATGTTTACAGATAATAACTGGCTTCAGCCCCCAAAGGCAGACGGAAGCTTCCTGACAATTGCAGCGTTGCGAGGTGCTGGGCTAGAGGGTTTTCTCAGAGTCTGAATGAGCCAGTGAACAAGCCTTGGGGCTCCTTGCCAGCCTCTGCGGCCCAGGGCACTCGGGAACATCTAGGAACTGCAGGGAAGCTGAGTTGCTGGGGAAAATGGAGACTTCCATCCAGAGACACCCCTTGACCTTGGCCACGAGGCAAGTTGAATCCCTCCCCCAGGGTGGACATTTATTTAGGGGAGACCTTTGACAGGCAAAGGCTGAGCAAATTATTTCTGCAGCCTCGCGGGGGAATGACTTTTTCTATGGAATCAAAGGGCTATGTGGGATTTGAGTCCAGCATCTGGGAGGGTGCTGATCCTCCCACAGGCAGGTCCTATTTACGTGTCCCTGTGGGTCAGACCAGGGCCAGCTCTGAGTTTGTGTCCTCGAGCCCAGAAAGAGCCTATTAGCCTTTGTTTCTATGGAATGTCATTGTAACCTATTACTTCTATGCTGGGCATACAAGCTCTACCTGCATGCCTTTTCATCACGAGCTGCGGGATAATTTCCAGGAAGCAATAGATTGCTTCCTTGGGTCTGCCTGAGTCCAGTTCTCAAACCATGTTTTGTGAAAATTTGGCGTACAGCACAACCTCCCTGGTGGCTGTTTCAGCACTCATGTGTGGCTGGAAATGAATCTCCCCGTCAGGGGTTATTGTCCCCTGGGGTCTCTGTCCCAGTGTTCCAGCTTGGGGATATAGGCAGGTTACTGTCTAAATCTGCACGTGAAAGCTTTCAGTCATTCGGAAGTAAGGTTAGAGCCCGCAAAGGAGTGGGGAAACTGAGTCAGGGTGGTAAGTGATTTTAAGTTCATGGTTTCCTAAGGTGCCTGCCATGTTCCAGGCTGCAGGGATATTTTGACTCAGTGGGAACTGGGAATTCTGGAATCCAAGGACTTCAGGAGAAGAGCGAAGTCTGCATGCTGTCAGATTTACCCCATCCCCCCCCCAACCAAAAGCTTCTTTCTCCTTAGGGGGCCCAGAAAGAAGGTCAGCTCATACACTTGGCATGTGTGCAGCGCGGTTGGTTCTTGTGTTCTGCTTTGTGGATGAGGTACAGAACGGTGAAATGGGCACTCATTTTAAAAACACAATCTCTAGGAATAATAAATTATGTATCTAAAAAACCCATCATGGTTGAAATTCATTCAGAAATAATCAAAGCTGGATTGTCTGGGTAGAGAGAGGATCCAGGGAAAGCTGTTTGGAAGCTGCTGTGCAGTTGTCACCTAGGTGTGACTCCTAGGTGTGACTCTTGCAGAAGTAAACATTCCCAGAATTATCTGTGAATTCACTGCTATCCGACTTCACAACTTGTACCAGTGAAGTTAAACAAGAGAAAAAGGAAGCCCCCCTGGAAAGACGCCGGCTCTTTACATACACTGTGGTCCTTCTCTGAGTCACATGGTAAGTAAGTAGCTCACGTAATGCAGTTCTGTGTACAGGCAATATACATTTACACACACACACACACATATATTCATACATGCATTTTTTCTTGTGAAAAATGGTTTATATTAATTCCTTGATTGCCAAGGAGTCACAGCCCCAGTCTTTGTCATATACCTTCAGCCTAGTGTTTGTTGTTACATAATGCAATCACCTTGCTTATGGAGTGATGGCTCATATCAGGCATGTTCAGAGTGTTCTACTTGTAAATATCTAACACATTATTAGGGGCAGCCTGCCTCCTCTGAAGTCACACACTGTGAACCTGTGGATCTACCAGCAGGAAGGGCCCAGCCTGAGGACCCAGTCAGAACCTCTCACATAGGTGGTTGAAGCCAGTTTCTCTTGGATCCCAAGGTTGATGCTCTAGAGCCCTGGAGCTTTTGGTGCTGAGCTTGGTAGTGTATTTTTAGCTCCCTTCTTTCATGCATCTTGACATCATTTGACATGCCACAGCTGAGCCTCTTCTGTGCGCGCAGTTCCTGCCCTCTGTGATCTGGGTTTTGTGGAACAAAAATAGTCCTCGGCTAAGCACATTTATTTATTGTATATTATATTTATCATCTGGGGGATTTATAATATAAATTACTTTTAAAAGATACAAAATAAGGCTGGGAAGATAGCTTAGTTGTGCAAGCATGAGGCCTTGAGTTTGATCCCTAGAATACGTGTCCAAAAGCTGGATGTGGACCTTGTAATCCCAGCACTGTTGAAACAGAGGCAGGTGGATCCCTAGGGCTCCCTAGCCAGCCAGCAGAGCCCAAGTGCTGACCAGTGAGAAAGTCCAAGAGAAGACTGTCCAAGAATGGCACCCAAGGTTGGCCTCCAGCCCTCCACACCAAAGCACACACGTGCACACATATGTAAACACATGTAAAGACACAAAGTAAAGCCCATCTTTTTATTTTATTTCTGTCTATCTACCTGCCCATGGCCACCAAGTATAAGGACTCTTAATCCTGCCACTAGACCAGGAGACAGGGAGCCATGGTCCTGAGCTTGGAGCACCAGCATCATGCAAAGCTCACCTGTGGGGCTTTTGAGTCTTAAGAGCAGGGAGTGGAAAGAAGAATTGATTTTCCAGCAGTCCTGGATGATAGTTCTGGGGACGTGCCCTGTGCCCCAGATCTAGGCTACCTAGGATGACCTCCAAAATTTAGGGAGTAGAGAGCCTACTTCAGAAACAGATAGAAGAGCAGGGGACATTAATTGCATCCTGTTCATGAGGTTGAAGGGGAACTTGACTGGAAAAGAGCGAAGTATGTTAATCAGATAACTGGGGATGGGTAGGAGGTGATGACCAGGAGAATCCCTTAAATTAGCAGATGTGATCCTTGTGTTTGGGGAGAGTGAGGTTCGGCTGTCCAGCAAGGGGTGTGAGCCAGGCACTTGGCTCTGAGGTCCACACAGGGTGCAGATGGACATGTTGCTGGTGGGCACACACAATGCAGGGTGCTGTCACCATTTGCTGGAGCTGTGGGCTTCACATGGCTCGAGATACTTCTCTGCCCATTGAGACATCTGATAAGTATTCAAAAACGCACGGTAGACCTTAGAGGCTTGGGAGAGCGTCTCCGTGGCAGAGCTCTTACCAGCGTGTATGAGGCGCTGGGCTGCGTCTCCATCAAGTACAAAAAAACAAAAGAAAAATGGGACCTAGGATGGCATTATGTGAACTGATGGAACAGGCCTGGCCCCGCTAAGCTGTTCTGGGAACATCTGTGTGGATATGAATACGAGCACATGCGTGCCGCATCCCCCCTGAGTCCAGGGGGTCGCCTTTCATTTCCTCACTTTCCTCCATCTTCTTCCTTCACGTGTCCACAGTCTCCCAGGCCTCCCTACTTCCTTCCCCCCATCTCTGCACACTGGGCTTCCCTACCACCTGGCCCCTCCTGGCCACCTGACAGCAATCTGGGCCGCGAGGATTTCTCTGGGGATGACCACAAACGAACTCAGAGGGAAGGTGGGTCAAGGGTAGGTTGTTTCTCCGGGGTCTTCCGTGCTGCTGCCTGGCTTGTGGGAGGGATTGCTC
>LOEQ01002610.1:168251-180785 GCA_001685075.1 Bramus lutescens | reverse complement strand
GTGTCCCTCCACCCAGAGTGAGGGCCGTCCGTGTCCCACCACCCAGAGTGAGGGCCGTCCCTTCCCACCACCCACAGTGAGGGCCGTCTGTGTCCCACCACCCAGAGTGAAGGCCGTCGTCCCACCACCCTGAGGGTCGTCCCTTCCCACCACCCATCTAGAGACACGTCACTCTGCTCTCAGTCCATCGCAGTATGTTTCCCTATTGGGCACATGTGATACAGTTTCTGTAGGTAAACTAATTGGGACTGGAGCTAAGGCTCAATGGAAGAGCATTGCCTCCCATGCATGAGGCTCTCATTCCAGTCTCCAGTATTGCAAGAGAAACTGAGGCAGGGCATGAGAAACAAAATCTGCAATTGAACCCTTCACCAAAGCTATATCATACTTTTAATAAGATTATTTTGTAAATATATTCTTATCGCTGGAGCATTAAAGAATTTCTCACATCCCCTTAGATGTCTAGTTTCTGTCAGAAATGGAATGATAGTACCTGCCTCATAGAGGTTTGCTTTGCTTTGTCAGGGGAGGGGCGATGGAAGCTCATTCTCTCTGCATCAGCTGTAGCCTTTCTCCAGCTTACACTACCTGGGAGGAGAGCCATCACTGCTGCGTTGTCTGTCCGTAGGTAGCTGTGCTAGCATGCTCTGTGACTGCCACATAGTGAAAGCAAATGTGGGCCAAGGCAGGGCATGCTGAGCACTACGGGGCGTGGGGACACATGACACAGATGGGACCGGGGCTGAGATGCTGCCCAGGCAAAGCGCTTGCCATGCAGGCCTGATGGCCCCGGAACTCATGGGAAGAGCCATGCACAGTAGGACATGCACCTCTCATCCAAGCATGTCCATCCTCCTGGGCGAGAGAAGGAGAATTACACTCAAGACAGCCTGGCTTACATGGGATTGGACAGCACTACAGACACTTTCTCAACAAGGTGGAAGGCAAGGACCGACACCCAAAGGGTTTCCTCTGACCTCCGCAGGCCGTGTGCACACATGCACACATAGCACACTTATACACACATAAATTAATTTTAACAAGTAAATAAATGATGGAAACAGGCCAATAGAGCCATCATCTCTGAATCGCATCCCAGCCTTGCTCAGCACCAAGCAGTGCACAGCCAGTGTGTACCAGGCCCTCCAGAGCCCATGGAGAGGAGGTCACTATATCCATAGACACATGGAGGCCTCTTGACCCAGTGTATAGGGAAACTCTGCCATTTCCTTCAGCGGGCTGAGTGAGTGTGGTGTCTACCTCGGCTGCTCCTTCCTGCCATCTGCCTCCTTGAGTTGCTTCTCACGGCATAGTAAAATCAGCTCATTCAGGCGCTGGGCATTTGTATGCTAGCCGGTGTCACCAAGAAGGTGCAGGGTGACTTGGGGAATATTAAGGAGCATCCCCCACCACGGCTCTGTCCTGCTGGGCCTCTGGGGCAGTTGCCTGAGGAGAAACTGAGCCAATGGTCTTTGTGGAGGCTGATCGTACTCCTGTGTGATGTAGGGGAGCTTGACGTCAACTTCCTCAGAACTTTGAGACTGTTTGACTCTAAGAGAGACTCCTAGGCTTCTTCTGAGGAGGCTGGACCACGGGGAGTCAGAGGAGGAGGTAGAAACTGACTGTCCTCTTGAATTCTCATCAGGGTTCAAAGCAGAACTTTCTTCCCATTTCACGGGTCATAAAACTAAGGCACAGAGGGTCACAGTCAATTCTCCAGGTTTGGCAAGGAGCCCCACAGCCCTTCCCAGGGCCTGTCATAGAACACAGGCATATGTGCCCAGGGAAACCTATACTGTGTCTGCAGGGCGTGGGATCCCAGCCTATTTTGCTGATTGCTTTTAGAGACTAAGTTCAGAGAGGTACACCATGAAAAAAGAAGTGGAAAGAGTGCTTATCCTCCTGTCTTAGGGTCTGTGCTGCCGTGAAGAGATGCCATGACCACGGCAACTCTAATAGAGGAAAGCACTGGATGGTTTACGGTTCCGAGGTTCAGTCCATTATCATCATGTGGGCAGGCGTGGTGCTGGAGGAGCTGAGAGTCCTTACATCTTCATCCACAGGTAACAGTGTAAACAAGACATGCTTTCATTTCTTGGCCTCCCAGACCCGAATAATCACACAGAAACTATATTAGTTACAACACTGTTTGACCAACAGTTTATACTTTCAGCTATTACATCATAAAATAACCCATTTCTTTTAATCTATGTATTACCACAGGCTGTGGCTTACTAGTAATGTTCTGGCATCTTTCTCCTTCAGTGGCTACATGGTGTCTCCTTGACTCTGCCTACTTTTGCTCTCTCTGTTCAAAATTTCCATCTGGCTTTACTCTGCTAAGCCATTGGCTGAAACAGCTTTATTAATCAACCAATAAAAACAACACTTATACAGAAGGGCCTCCCACATCACAACAGAAAGTGGACTCAGTGGGAGTAGCTTGAGTAGGAGACCTCAAAGCCCACCTCTACAGTGACACACTTCCTCCAACAAAGACACACCTCCTAATAGTGCCACTTGCCTATGAACTTAAGAGGGCCAATCACAAACAAACTGCCACAACCCACTTCTTTGTTCCTGCCCCTGCCTGCTACAGGGGTGATGGCAGCCCCACCCTTTCCTCACCATGGAGCGCTGGCAAGTCCCCAGGTTTCCTCTGCTCTCGTCCCTCTGTGAGCCTCGTCACATGTAACCATTGGGTGCAGAGATTAGAAGGAAAGTGGGCAGTAAGAGCAGACCATTCCCTACTCAGAACTTGACTTAAAACATCTTAAGCATTGCGTTATAAGGACTCTTCAGCATTCATGGTCCCCGTGCGAATGGACACCCACCCGTGGCAGAAGCCCTCACAGCACTCAGCAAGGTTGCAGCTGGACTGTTCCTGCTCCTGAGTCTGTTTCTAAGACCTGGACAAGGAGAGGCCTGGGTTTGTAATAAGCATTCACATTGCATGAAAAGCAAAAGTAAAAACAACCCCAAGTGACTATCAGAAAACAGGATTTATGGCCCCAAACTATGTGCTATGCTCTTAACCCAAGAACCCTCATGGTAGAGAAAAATAGTGAACTAAATCCCTATGGAAGAGGGATAGATGTGTAGTGGGGTTGTGAACCTAAGACCTCCAGCAAGTAGAAGTTTCCATGTTGTGTCTGTGTGACAAGAAGGGAGCTGGAGAGAGGTGGGAAGGGAAGGGGAGGCGAGAGAGAGAGAGAGAGAGACAGAGACAGAGAGAGACAGAGATAGACAGACAGAGAGAGAGAGAGAGAGAGAGAGTCACAGTCACAGAGTCACCAAGCAAGAGTCTTAGAAAGGCTTGGGCCAGGCCCAGGTGTGGCTTCTTCCTGTGAGTGTTGAATTCACCCAATGTATCTGTCTTTATCAGATGCTACTCACTCTGGGGTATCACACGGTCCAAGTCCTGCACCAACACAGACTTTCCAGGTTGTCATTTCATGGGTGATGCCCTTCAGGCCGTTCCCTGTCTTTCGGTGGCTCTACAGCTCATTTCTCTTCATGGATAGTGCTCCATTGTCTGGATGTACAGTTTGGTTCTTCGTTGACTCATGGAAAGTCATCTTGGACTCTTGTAATATTGGGGTTCTGGACTTTGATGTTTTGAGGGGGGCTAGGCTTCATCCTCAGTGCTCATGTCATTATTATGTCTGCGTGTCCTAAGTGTCCTGCACCACTGTGGCCTCCTCTCTTTCCCCAGGCCCTGCCTACTCTTTCAGCCTCTTCTACCTCTTCCTGTGTGTGTTCGTGTGCACACAAGCACATGCTACATGAGGGCCTTCACAGTTGCCATTTTATGTCTTCAGTACAGTGTGTCCCTTGGTTTTAATTTTATAATTATTCAGAGGAATTAGAGAGATGATTTCATAAGAGATTTACTCAGCAGGGAATGAGAAAGCCAGATCTTTCAGGATTCTCTTTTAGAGTTAAGGTCTAGTTTTGAGTTACTTTAAAAATAATATTCCATCCATGGAGAAGCTCCCAGCAGACACACAGTACACGTGTTCCATGTACTGGTCCCTGGAACTCTCTATGGTTTTAAGTTCTTACTGGGTCTACAGAAATCATTCACAGAATTACCAAGTGACTCTCATCTGTCTCTGCCCTCAAAATCCTGAGTTGGGGTACAGTCTTCATGGACACCCCAACACTTCTTTAACTTGTAAATGTTGGCTGGGATCAATATGACTCCCCAAAGCTCCCACATGCCCCAAGAAGTTGAGTGTGGCCACATGTCCTTGATTCTTGGCGGCAATACCTGTGTGTCATTCAGTCCTTGTGACTCAAAAAGAACCCTGAGACCTTCCGATGATGTTAAAATAAGGTCTCCAGTTTCATGGGCTTCAGTATTTCCATATGTTATGATCCTTCTCAGATCTTAAGGCTGGGTATCAATTTGGTTCAGCAAATGAATTTCTTTTTCTCCCTTCCTTATGTTTGTTTTAAGAAAGTATTACAGCGGGCAGCTCATGTTTGTGCCAAAACATCTAAGTATCATGAAAATATCCATGTTGTTCTTATGGGTTCTATATTACCATCACCTTTGTTAGTGTATAGTTTGCACAGTAAGCTTATTTTCTGGTAGAACAGTTCTCCTTCCCTGAAACCACTGTTAATTTTCTTTTTTTGTGTTCCTTGGGGGGATATATCCAAGTCATTCATGCTTTGTGCCTGTGTGTATCTGCATACTATCTTGGGCCTTTCTTATAATGTGTGTGGCATATGTTCATGTGTGTGTGAGAATGTGCATGGCTGTCCATGTTTGGAGGCCAGTGGATGGTATCAGGTGTCTTACTCTATCATTTTTTGCCTTATCTCTCACAGAACTTGCAGCTAGGCTAATGGACCTAGAGGTCCTTCATCTGTTTTCCACAGTGCTGGGCTTGCAGGCTCATGGGTGAGACCAAGCCTAGATGTTTACAGGGCGCTGGGGCTTCAAGCTCAGGCCTTCATGCTCTCCAAGTAAGCGCTCTTACTGAACCCTCTCCACAACCTCTCTGTCTTTTCCTACTTCCCAACATTCATTTGTGGTCATTCCACACTGCACTCTCCAGTCTCTCATCCTTCTCCCCATGCCACCTGGAATACACTGTGGAGCTGTGGAGCTGTGTTGTTCTCCATGCCTGCTGGTGGCCGCTGAGGCTGTTACCCAACATACTTCAACAGATTAGTGAATATCTTTGTACCTGTGTTTCCCATGTGTCCTTGCTTTCAGTACGTGGTTTGTTTACAAGATATGTTCTGATGACTGCAACTGCTGGGCCAGCAAAGGGATCTGCGGATCTGCACACTTTAAGATTGGTGAGAAAAACAACTATATATATATATANAAAACCTTGAGGACAGGACAATGGTGTCACAGATACCTGTGATCATACGTTAACAGGGGTGCTTTCCCAACCCCCTGTCTCAGACATTAGACACTCTAAAAGGGGAAGATTTAAAGACTGAAGTCCTTTTTGGTTGAAATTCGAGCCTTATGCCCAGTCAGGAGTTGGGGTAAGACTGAAATTGGTCGGCCTAATATTAGGGGGCTTATGCTGGATGACATTACAAATTCTATTTTCCTGGGCTCTGTGCTTTTGTGGGGGCTCACATTTCTTTACTCTTTCTGTAACGTGCATTATCATGCCAGATGTCGGTGAACTTCACCACCTAACCGATGTAATAAAATTTTGTGCAGTAAGTTACCATGTGTTTGGCCACTCCTGTGTATGCTGGCAGCAGGCTGGGTGCTGGGCAGGACCCCCCTCATGCCTCACAGTATCTCAGCAAGGTTGAGCATCAGTGCTTGTCCTTCTGCCTCACAGATGAGAAAACAGGTTCAGAAAGATGAAGTCTTTTAACAGAAGGGAACCAGACTCCTATCAAAGAGATGCCACCCTCATGCCTGCCTGACTGTCCTTTGACTAGGACCTCCTGCTAGGAAACACCTATTTGCCAGACCCTGGGGACTCCAGTGACTCTGAGGGTTTGCCAGACAAGCTTTAAAAAAAAAAAAAAGAACTTACTTTTTCTAGAAAGCAGTTTTCAGTTTATACAAATATTGTGCAGAAAGTGAGAAGCCTTATACAGTAGCCTCTCCTTCCAGCTGCTGCTGGTCACTGACATCTTATGCTGTGTGGGACAACGGTGCCCACACTGACAATAAGGAACCAGCATTGACGCATGCTGACTGAAACCCACAGTCTTCATTAGGACTCCCTGTATATGTTGCCTGTTGGATGAACTTGGACTAATGTGCCTTGTCCTGTAGTGGACACAGCGGTGGTTTTGGCCCCCAGAAACCTCTGGTTTCCACCTGTCTATGCCCTCCCCCTCCTCCAGGCTTCTGACAACTGGTAATCACTGTATTGACTTTGCCATTACTTTGATGTTTGCAGAGCTTGGCAAAGTCCAAGGCTTGCAGTAGTGTAGACTTGCCTGGTTGTCATTTCACCAGTGCTGTGCCCTCCGGCCCTTCCCTGTCCTTTGTTGGCTCTGCAGCTCTTCTCTCCTCATGGCTGACTAATACTCCATTGTCTGGATGTACAGTTTGCTTCTTCATCAACCCTTGGACAGTCATCCTGGCTTTTTATAGTTTTGGGGTTCAGACCTTTGATGTTTTCAGGATGGTTGTGTTTCGTCCTCAATGCCCACTGCTCTCATGTCATTTGTGTGTCTCCATGTCCATCGTGGCCTCCCCTCCTATACCAGGTTCCTAGTTTTCTTTCGTACAACACAAACACATAGACGGGAACCAGGTCCCCCTTGCTAACCCTTCTGTCTGTTGTGAAGTTCCACCCTGGCCCCTGAATGCTTGTCTGGCTACCATCAAGCTCTTCCCGTTGCTAACTGCCCACACCATTCATCCAGAGGAGAACGGACCACACCCAGTGGTGTGAGCCCTGTGTCCGGAAGCTGTGTTTCCGGACCTGCTGGCAGCTGGCCCCAATAGCTTCCTCCTATGGAACTGCAGTGTTGTTCTCATCCCCCATATTGCAGGAATAGGCAATTTAAATGCAAAGAGCTTGCATATAAATGCTCCTTGCCCCAGTGCTCTAGCCTGCCCGTCCATGTGAACATATTCTGTGTGCTGTGCTCCTCGGTGTAGACAGGCTCCACACGGATGTTAGCTTTAGGAAGGTCTTCAAATTGACTGACACACATTCCACGTCCTCTCCAGTCTTTCTGGGCATGGTGGCCTTCCCTCTAATGTGACTGACTGCAGCGAGGGACGGTCTGAAGGTATTTTCATGAGGACATTTAGTCCCTGAGATCACCTGGCCCTGAGTCATGCATTTATTTTCAGCCCCGGTCTTTTAAAAGGTCGTGCGGATTTTTCAAATAGAGTTTGTGTGTCATTGTCTCACTTTCTTTCTCCTCGCCCATTCTTGGTTTTAACAGAGGGAGTTATTTCGGGGGACACAGGCTCCCATGCAGCACAGCCAGCCCAGAATAGCGCTGTGCAGGCCTGCTGCTAGGGTCCTTGCCTCTGCTGCTGGGGGACGACTGGGTTCTAGGTAGGAAGTGTTGAGATTTTTAACCAAAGTCTCATTTCCAATTATGCAAATAAGCCATGTGTATGATGGAAATATTTTCAGATAAGTGCAAGAAAGAAAATCATTTTTATCCACAGTTTCTCTAAATATCGCTAACACTCCACAAAGAGTTGTCTCTTTCCGTGAGGAGTGCGTGCCCGCCTGTCTGGTCTCGCCAAACCGGAAGCTGCACGCAGGCAATGGCCTATCTGTTTTGCTCATTGCTCTGTAGACAGTGTCTGCCCCTGAGCAAGGGCCTGGCATCAGGTTATTGAATGAGTGACACTTGCATATGTGTCTGTCACATATTGAAACCAACTTGCGTAGTTCTCGATGCTTGATTTTCAATGTCTCTTTCGTTTCACACCAGTCGTTCCCCACGTCAGCTTTCTCTGAGCTTGAGAGATGGCTCAGGCTATAAAGTACTCGTACTACTAATACCTGAGGCTGGTCCCCCAGGACCCATGTAGAAAGACCCACACAGAGGCACATGTCCCTGTCCTCACAGCACTGGGAAACTGGAGACAGGAGGATCTGCGAGTTCACCAGCCAGCCAGCTTAAGCTCTCATTTTAGTAGGAGACGCTGTCTTAAAATACAAGGTGGAGAGAGATTGCAAAAGACCCCTGGCATTGAGCTCTGGTTTTCTCACGCATGGCCATACATGTGCATACCCCTCCACATGTACACACATACTCATGCACATTAACACACACATATGCACACATCCAAAATAAATAAAATATCAGCAACTTCTTTGAAATTATGATCTTCGTTTTAAACAATGCCTTTTCATTCTTTGAGAGTTCATGCCATGTAATTTGAACACATTCATTTCTTCACCCAACTCCTCCCATAACCACCCCCCTATCTCTTCCCACCAAACTTGGAGGGTTTTTTTTCTCCTTTGTTTCACCTGATTGAGTCCAGTTTGTGTTGTGGGCGTGGGGTCTGTCCCAGCACGTGATCTCCCTACCAGAAGTCACATCATTAAAGAAAGGTGACTCTGTCTCTCTCCCCCATTAGCTAGAGAATGTCAACAGCTCCTTAGCTGCTGGATGGATTTCATGTGTCCCCCTTCTATCCTGGGCTTTTGTCTGGCTTGAGCTTACACAGGTCTTTCAATGTTGTCCTAATCACAGTGTGTTCATCTGTTCACCTTCTCTGTCGCGTCTTGTCAACACCATTTCCTTGATGTTATCCATCACCTCTGGCTCTTATAATCTTTTGCGAAGATCCATGATTCTTGGGGACGTTGGTGTGATATGTACATCCATCCTGTCCAGGGATGAGCGTTCCACAGTTTCTTATTTTGTACACACTGACCAGTCGGCAATCTCTGTGTTTCTTAGCATCTACTGCAAGGAGAAACTTCTCTGATGAAAGCTGAGAGATGCGGTTATCTGCGAGCATAATAATACGTCATTACGGTTCCTTTTATTACTGTGCTGATTTAGTGGAGTAATAGTAGTTTCTCCCCTAACTGTCTAGCCATAGGGTTTTTTCTTTTTTTGCCAGGTTTGGATCCAATCAGAGCATGGTTACTTACTTACTGATGCCACCATTGCACAGTGTATGTCACACCTTATCACTCCAGTCATTATTGTAGCTCACGGAGTTCACGGCTTGGTGACACCGAAGCTTGTTTTTCTCCTCCAGCACTGTGCATAGCATCTTCCAGCCCTGAAAGCTAGCCAGTAGAGATAAGGCTTCCAGGTCAGTACCAGATTGATATTTCCATATTCTATGACTCAAGTATGTGGTGTCTTCAGCCATGGGGTCTTACCCTTAGCTTCTGGAGGGGAGCCAAGAGTATTGGCAAATCGCTTACCATGCTTGGGGGGTCTATATGATCTCATCAGCAGCTCAAAAAGAGGTAACCCGTTCCTAGTACTAGTATTCTTTTCCTTGCTAGCGTGGGTCACTGGAGTATTATGACCTATTGTGGGGTAGTCCCATTGAACCACTCTCTCCATATGGAAGCCTCTAGAGTAGTGGGGTTCCATATGGCTCTTTACAAGATCACCCCTTTCTAGCATTAGCCCTCTGTGCATCCCTCATCCGCCCGGCTTCCCTGTCCCGTTTGGTGACATTTTGTTTGTGCTTTAACAAGTTAACCTTGCCTGAAGCTCAGAGAAGCAGAGCAGCCAGCCACTAATTCTTACCTCTACCAAACCCTCAGACAGAATGGGGTATCCTGTCTCTACAAACCCTCAGACTGAATACCTTGAACTCCTGTCTCCTCCCGCCTTGCATTCCTCTCTCCAACTAGCTGTATCCCTTACTGTCTCTACCTTCCTAGTGTTGGGATTAAAGGCATGTGATTCCAAATACTGGGATTAAAGGCGTAGGCCAACACCACCTGACTCTGTTTCTCTCTGAGACCCTGCAGTCTAGTGTAACCTAGGGTGGCCTTGAACTCACAGAGATCTGTCTGCCTCCCAAGTGCTGGGATTAAAGGTGTGCACCACCACAGCCTGGCTCTGTGGCTGACTAAGGACTCATTCCACTATAAATATCACCACAATTCCCACTCCAATTTAGCTCTCCCTTTTCCATCGTCCCCCTTAATCCTTCTTACTGCTGTGCTGTCTCCCCTCCCTTGAAAGCCACCTCCTACATCACCACTTAGTAATTTCCTGAGATCTGTGGATATTCCAGATGAAACACACATGATTTTCTGAACAGCAGTATGTTACCTGTATGAAAAGTTTTACTGGGAAGACCTTTAACACAGAAGTCTCCCAAACACCATCATCCCTTTCCTTTTAGGAAATTTGTGGTGGTGATTCTTGGGTTAAAGATCTGGAACGTTCTGAATGTTTTAGTTATTTTCATTAGAGAACTTTACAGAGTGAACGTACCAGCTTTTTCCCCATCAGCCCAATGAGCCAAGTCTCTTTTTTGATGACGCCCATTGGAAGCAGCATTGAGACCACTCTCTCCCTGGCTTACCCTGCTTCTCAGCATCATTTTGATAATTGTGATGTGTTTACATGTCTAGAACTTTTTAAAATGGTTAGGAAAAGTTTATTGTTGGACTTTCTTTGGGGCTGTCTTAATCACCTATGTATTTAATGGTCCCATTCTAAGGTATAGTGACTACTTATACAATTTTCCTTCTCTGGGCACATTTTGGCCCATGGGAGACCCACATTAGTTTGAAGAATGACTTCTGGATCATTTGGACCATTCTGACACCGCTTCTACCTTTCCCAGGTGACATGTGGACCTCCGTCAGTGCCTTCCTATTACCCCTTCCCTTTGTCCAGGGAGCTCCCACCCAGCGTCCTCACCTTGCAGGGTGAGTGACTTGCTCTCAGCAGTCCTGGCCGTGCGGAAACTTCTCAAGCTGGTAACTGCGCAGCCATACTCTCTGTGTGCCTCTCAAGAGACCTGGCCTCATGTGGCTCTGTGAGAAAAGCGTCCACAGACATGTGAGAGTCAGCATCCAGCCGCTGAGTGATGATGTGAGTGTTCTAAGCTGCCTGCCTCACAGAACCCCTCCTAGGCTTTGCAATTGCTTCCTCTGGGTCTCCTCTGCTTGTCTGTTAAGTGTTGTAATGACCACAGTTTGGGGACTGAGGAGATGGCTCAGTTGGTCAAACACTTACAGTGCAAGCATGAGGAATTTGACCCCTGCCACCCACCAAGGAATGGCGCCCAAGGTTGACCTCTGGCCCCCAGCTGTGCGTGAGTGTTGCTGAACATACACAGGCACAGGTTTAAGTATCTCCTCCATTTAGGAGCCATTCTCTCCTATGGATTAGGCAAGAAGACTATTATAGCTTACAGTGTTAAAATCGCATAATCTATATTTTAAAATTATTTGGAAGAACTGCTGCCTTCTTTACCAAATTAAATAGCTCCAGTCAAGATCAGGAATGTCTGCCTATTATTTGAGAATGGTTTTCTTTTACCAATGTAATTCTAGGTTTAAATTTCATCGTTTTTCCTCCTGAGGCATCAACAGTTATTGCACCTTTTATTTCTGTTGTGTAATGTTTTGCATTCTTTATTGTAAATGGGATTTTCATTCCCTTTTAAATTATCTGGGTGATCTTTGCTAACTGGTTAGGGAGAAATATTGATTTGAGCTCATCCACTTTGTAAAAGTTGCCTTAAACATGCTCTTAGTATTTAGGTTAGATTATTGCCTCTTTTTAAACATTTATTCTAAATGCTCTCCTGGACCTGAGCAGGGTTTCCCCTTCGCTTCCCTTTGGCTCTCCAAGTGCAGGTTGGCTGCTCTGTTACACAGAGCGAGTGATGACAGGGGCAGCTGCTTTCTGGGCCATGTCCAGAGGCCTCAGTAGCTCCCAGTTGAGGAGGTCCTGGCTCAAGGGAGTTCTGCTCCTTGCCCTCTTCCCTGACTCCTATGGAGTGTCACTGGCCATTTGTCTCCCCATGGGCCCAGAAGAAAGGACTATTCAAGCAGGTTAGTCTGCCTGGTAGTGGGAGGAAGCCTTGGGTATCAGTCTCAGGCATGGGCTTTGAGACAAAGGAAAGGCAAAGGTTTTCAGTATTGAGGATGGAGACCCTTGGATACGTCAGTGCCCCGACAAGCAGACAGTACCTACCCTACCTCCCAAAGCAAAAATTTCAGGTTGGCGGGTTAGCTTGTGGCGGAGCTTGGTACCGTGAACTTTTGTTCTATAGCCGTGTTTCCCTGTATCGGCTGAACAGCATTTAGATCAAAGCAATGCCACATCAGACCTGGGGTTGCACCTCTAGGTCTGAGACGGAGCACTTGTGTGGTGTGTGTTTGCTTCTAGATTCCATCCCTCGTACTGCAAACAGCAAACGGTATAGGGCCATCGTGACCTACTGGCCACCACCTTTGGCATTTTGAATGGCTCTTCTTTGGCCAGTCCAGATCTTGGCACCCAGCCTCCCCCATTCTGTTCCTAATCTTTCCTTCATGTGTCCAAGTGTAGTGATGAGGGGAGCAGGCCCTGCTTTTCGTCCAGCCCAGCTCCCGCACGGCTAGCTTATACCCC
>LOEQ01002610.1:143044-157185 GCA_001685075.1 Bramus lutescens | reverse complement strand
TGTGTGTGGTCTCGATTAGACTGACTCCCTCTGTGGGCAGCACCATTCCCTGGGCTCCATAAAAATGAGAGAGTGCACCCAGAAGAAGCATTCATATCTGCTTCTTGACTGTGGATGCCATCCATGACTGCCTACCTCAGCCATCTGACCCCTGCCATAGTCACTTCCCCCCACGATGGGCTGTGATTGCAAACTATGAGCCAAGCTAAAACCATTCTTCCTTACGTTCATTTATTTTCAGGTATTTTGTGAGACAGTGAGCTAATTCATGAGGAAAGTCCTCTGGTCTGTCAGTCCTGTAACAACATACACATTCAGAGTCATGGATTCGTTATGCCAGAGTCTCTGAAATAAAGGTCATCCTAGCCATTCTTGGTACTAGGCATTTCCGTCTGAATTTGAATTAATTGACACGTGCCTGTTGTAATTTTGAGTGGAATGTGTTGACCTTGCCTTCCGTTTTGGCTACTTTTCTTTCCTCTTAGCAATGCTGTCTGCACAGCGTTTAACAAACAAGCTTCACCAAAATTATTCTAGGAATACTTCTCTTAATGACAGTAAGATTGTCTCATTTGTTAAATAGCATTTACCAATTCTTTGATTTTTGGAACTTCTGTGTAATTAACTTAGTAAATTATTCTAATTTTAGAAGTTCCTTTGGAATTTGCAAAAACATTTCTCTGGAGGGGGAGGGTAGTTCCTCTCTTTTTTTTTTCCATTGCAATTCTTCTTCTTTTTATTGTACTGGCAAAACCTCTAGTAATTCTAAACTGAGATATTCTTGTCTTGTTTCTGACCTCGGAGGGAATGTTTCAATATTTCATTGTAAGGCATAGTCTGAAGCCAGCATTGTGTACATATTTTATGAGGCTAAGAAAGGTCCCTAAGATTGAGAACACTTTTTAATCATGAATGGGTACAGTTTTCATCAAACATTATGTTTGCGTTTGCTGAAAATGACCATGTGATATTTCTTCTTCATGCAGTCAGTGTGATGGTTTTGGATGCTGATTGAATGAATTCTGGAATGAGCCTGACTTTTTGCAGGATTCCGTCTTACTTTCTGTCCATTCTCTGGTTTACTGACATTCTCTGCAGCGTCTCTGAGTCACCAGAGGCCACCTGCCACTTTCCTTTCTAGGAAGACTTTGGTATAGGGCTATCCTGGCCTCAGGAAGCAGGTCCTCTGTGGTTTTTATTCTCTCCAGATTTTTGTGTGAATGGTATTATTTCTCCTTTCAGAACTATGGAAATTCACAAGATGCCAGCTGGTTATTCAGCAGACACCAGCATCAGAAGGTTGCAAACTAAGAAAAAAATAAAAGTAGAAACCAAAAGGCCTCTCTTATTTTTCTTTAGGAGAAAAGACTTCTTTGTATATTTATGCAGCAAGAAATACCTATCTATAGCTCCCTTGGCATGGGGCACTACATGTTGCTGCCTTTTCTGAGCAAGCTTCTCCCCGAAAGGCCTGTTTTCAGTTCAGGAGGAAAGTGAGTGTTCGGATCCCTCCCCTGCCTCTCCCCTTGGGCTCCAGGGCCTCAGATCTAGGAACCCCTCTCTCTTGCTCTTCCGGGTCACTCCCCTCTGAGACTCCTCCCTACAACCTTTGGAATGAGGGCTCCTCCTATCTGGTCCTCCCATCACCTGCAGATCTTGCCTTATGTCCTCCCAGAGGACAACCGTGGCCATTCCTGCCCAGGATGTTTCTTCAGTCCAGGACAGAGGACCTGTTCTCACTAATACTCACCTGCATATAGCCACACATTTATTCATGCAATTGTAAATACCATCCTGAAAATGCCCAGCCTCGCTGTCTAAGAATGTGGCATAGAGCTTCTCCTGTAATTTGGTAATTTTTCTGTTTTCTCAGTAACATTCCACCAAATGGGATGAGGATCATCAACCTTTGGGTCTAAGAACAAGGTCTGCATATGTTCTGGTTACCAAGGAAGTCTCATGCCCAGTGCAAGGCCAAGCACACAGCTGGCCCTGGCTAAAAGGCACTATTGATAGAACAAAGCCTGTATTCAAATTAATGGTGCAGCCAGTTTGCCCCAGTGAGCGCCACGTGCAGTGTCAGGTGGTGAGCGCCATGTGCAGGCCTCAGATGGTCAGTGCCATGTGCAGGTTTCAGGTGGTGAGCGCCATGTGCAGGCCTCAGGTGGTCAATGCCATGTGCAAGTGTCAGGTGGTGAGCGCCTTGTGCAGGTGTCAGGTGGTCAGTGTCATGTGCAGGTGTCAGGTGGTGAGCGCCATGTGCAGGTGTCAGGTTGTGAGTGCCATGTGCAGGTGTCAGGTGGTTTGTGCCATGTTCAGGTCTCAGGTGGTCAGTGCCATGTGCAGGTCTCAGGTGGTGAGTGCCATGTGCAGGTCTCAGGTGGTGAGTGCCTTGTGCAGGTGTCAGGTGGTGAGTACCATGTGTGGTGTCAGGTGGTGAGTGCCATGTGCGGTGTCAGGTGGTCAGTGTCATGTGCGACGTCAGGTGGTGAGTACCATGTGTGGTGTCAGGTGGTGACAGCCACGTGCAGGTGTTTCCTCAGCACTGGCAGAAGAACAAATGCATGGAAGATGTGTGACATGTGTCATACTTAGATGACAGTGATTAAATAGTCACCTTGAGACGATTTTCGGATGTTATTCCTGCCTTTTGTTTCCATCTCAAACAGTCTATCGAGACAATCATTTCTTGTTTTCATGAAAAATTGAAAGAACCCAGAGTGTTTGCTCAGTGAATCCTCTATTGGAGGGGGCGCAGATTGACGATGTTAATAATGAAGAAAAATTTATTTCATTTTTCATCTTGACTGAGGTGACAGTAGACACTAAGCCGCTGTGAGGAATAGTATGGACTGGTTCTGTCCCCTCTTCCCAGTGCCTTGCAGAGCCAAGTGAGAATTCAGAAGCCCCCATAGGACCTTGATACTGGTGGGGCCTGCTGTGGAACCCCGCAATGCCAAACTGTAGCACAGCAGCCCACAGGACTGTGACATGGGAAGACTTCACTAGACCATATCCATGGGCCTAACATGTTTAGGGCCTGAGCTGGTTCCTCATCGCCTCCCCTTTCCATGACCACTCCAGAAGGGAGATTATCACTAGATGACCTATGATGATCTAGAGCAGGACACTCATGCTCAGGGAAGACACGTGACTGTCCCATGGCTCCTTGGTATTACATGGTGCAAATGGAAGTCACACCCAGAAGACCCAGCCTAGTCTGTGCTTTCCTGTGCCACTGTGATTGATGGCACATGAACTCGTCTTTCTCTAGAGATCTGTAAAAAAGAAGGTTACTTGGGTAACAAAGAGCTCTGATATAAGGTGTATGCTTTTAAAAGTAAAGTTTATTGTTATTGTGTGTGCATGCATGACGCAAGTGTGGCGGCGAGTTTACACCTGCACAGTGCACACATGGATGTCAGAATACATCTTTGTGCAGTTGATTCCCTCCTGCTAGGTCATGCCAGCTGGCCGAAGTCACGTGGCCTCACACTGCCACCAGATGGCATTGTTGCTTCCCCAGGCAGTACCAGCTCCTCTCAAGACTCCTTCCTCTTCTACACAAGGACCTATGAGGTCTTATTAAAGTTTAATGTGCCTAAGTGCACAGTGGCCTGGGGTTTTGTTTTGTTTTAATAAATTAGTTTTTAGTCCTCGCCAATACCAGATGAATAAAGTAGTAATAAGCTGTCCCCCAGGGGCTGTCAGTGTGATGGGCGGCAGGCTGGAGGGTCACTTATTTATTTATTCTTACGGGATCTCCTATCATTTGCTTTTTTCCTTATGATAATTTCAAGTTTTGCAGGGTTTGGAAAGGATGGTGGGTTTTTAGCTCACAGGGAGCAGTCATGGCCTCAGCTTATATCCCCCCAAGAAGTGTCTGGAATGAACCTACTCTTTCCACTGAGCCTGGTCTGTGGGGGCCTTTAAAGGGTTTAGAAGAATAAACCAACTTGCTAAGGTGTGTGGGCCCTGGGGTTTCCTTTTATGCTTTCATCCCAAGTGTGGCCAATATTAATGAGAGCTCTGTCTTATTTCACTACTAAGAGCCCAGTGTTTCCTACTGCAAGAGAGAGAGAGAGAGAAAGAAGCAGAGACAGAGGGGGAAGAAAGCAAAGCTGATGCTGAAGATGATGTAGCATTGCTAAAATTCCTTCCCAGGGGGATGATAGGGAAACAATGTCAACTCACTGTCCTAAGGTCCCAGCAATAAACTTCCAATCAACAAATCCCAACAGATCTGCCCAAGTCCACTCTGAACCAGAGTCTACAGGTGAGGGGTTACTTATAGGCTGCACCTGGAAAGTCTTTAGCCAACAGGGGTGAGCCCTTCCCTGTGACTGCTTAGATGGATGCTCTCCTTCCTAGTCCTCCATGGCCTGTGTGCTCTAGCCCCTCCCAGATGCCACGTGTAGTTAAGGTAGAGCTGCACACAACAGGTGGTAGGGAACTCACCTGACCTGGCCCAGCCCTCTGTTTAGAGTGTGAGCCTTCAACATGCCCCACGCTGGTTCTGCTGGAGGGCTGCCCTGAACTCCCTACGATGGTAGTTGCTTGGCCGAGAGGACAGTCACTCATAAAGTAACTAGCATTGAGCAAGGGACACCATGAATCACCATCTACCTGCATCATCCAGGGGATTCCCATGGCCATCCCTTGTGACAGGGACAGGTTTACCCCACTCATCAGGAACAGGGAACTGAGGCTCACAGAGGGTTTCAATTCTTCATCAGAACTGCATTCAAGTGCAGTACGTGCTGGCTCCCGGGACTGAAGCTTGGCCACACAAACCATGCCATGTAGAACATACCTTAGACCCTTTCCTCTCAGGAGGTCTTACTGGATTTGTGAGAGACCCTGCACTACTATGGAAATTGGTTCACTAGCAAGAGCCACTTGCCAGTGGTCTACACACTCTGTGGGATGCAGTAAGGGCTTTGCCAGAGCCCTGCTCTTTCACAGGGCCCAGTCTTTTCTCCAAAGCAGTTTAAGCTGTGACCTGGGGTGGGGGTGGGCCAGACCGGGGGGGAGGGGAGTGTTCTCAAATGGAAGAGTACCTAGTATTTGTTCTAGACACCCAAGAGAGGCCATGGAAGCAAGAGGAGCCATTGTGTCACAGCAAGGGATGACAAGCGTCAGTAGAGAAGGATGCCAGGCCTGTGGGCTTCCATCCTCTTAGCAGAGGGACTTTAACAGGGGAGGGGCCCACAAGTCACTTTACTAGGGCACGAAGTCATGAGAAGCAAGCCAAGTCCTTGCTCTCAAGAAAATGCTATTCCGGTGTAGAAGGGAACAAATGGCGGAAGAAATCAATGCCAGCGAGGAAAGTACAGCAAGGTGACTCTTTGGGCCGTGAAGGAAAGCCACCACCACAGCAAAGGGCTTGGGGGGATGATGCCTTTGTTCAGTGGCTACTCAGAGGTGAAGAGTCCTCAGTTCAGTAGTGTTGGGGTGTTGCTGGTAAGAGTGACTGCGGAGGCCGTAAGGTGGCCATGATGGGGCACAGATGGGATGTGTCAGTGCGGTCCTCAGTGTGGCTGGAGGGCAGCACTCAAGTCAAGTGAATGTTAAGTGTGACTACCAGGGGAGTTTCTGTTCACCTTCTGGATCCTTCTGCGCCTGGAGCCTTCAGAGGACTTTGCCTGAGCAGGACTGAACTTTGTCTGAACTTTTGCCCATCTCTCTCTGGGTGGTCTGGGTGGTTGGGGAGCAGAACTGGGCACTCATATTGCTGGAGCATTGGTGGTTCTTGCCACAATTAGTGCTGCAGGTGGCGGTGGACAGACAAGTGGAGGCAGGTGTTGGAGGAACGGAGACATTGGCTCCTGGAGACATGGAGACACTGGCAAATGTTTATGCTCCATTTGACATGCAACCTATATCTGGGGATGGGGAGAGTAGGGACCTCAGGGAATGGAGGGCCGTGCCAAGATCCTGGGTTTCCATGTACAGTCAGGTCAGGGGGTGTCCCCTCTGGAAGAGGGAGATACAGACATGGCTGTTATCGGGTTCAGCAATGGTCAGATGAAGACATGGACATCGTGGAGTTTTGTTTCTGCTTTTTTGGTGGGGCTACAGTTGACATACCTCATGTCCACCCATATGTAATGATAGGTTCCATGGCATCTAAAGGAGCCCTTGCTGTAGCCTTCATCACAGAGTGGTTTTAAAATCTTTTCTTTACCCAGTGAGGAAACCCTGTGCTCATTTATTACTGAATCATACTTCTCTCCTCAGCCCGTAAGCACTCATCCACTCTCTTTCTCTGGATTATCCTGTTCTGACCTTCATGTAAATAAGATTATAAATTGCAGTGTGTGTGTGTGTGTGTGTGTGTGTGTGTGTGTGTGTGTGTGTGCGTGCCTGTGTATGTTGGGTCTGTTGGTACGGGAGCCCATGTAGAGGCCAGAGGAGGATGTCAGGTGTCCCCTGTTCACATTCTCTGCCTTAGTCCTGGAGACAGGGTCCCACTCATCCTCGAGCTGGGCTGACAGCCAGTAATTCCTAGGTATCTTCCTGCCTCTCCCTTCCGTAGCACTAGGGTTATAAGCCATGCACAGCCACACCCAGCTTTTTACTTGGGTGTTGAAGACTCAAACTCAGGTCCTCACGCTTGTGCAGCCAGTGCTTTGATTCACTGAGCCATCGCCTTAGCTCAGTGTGTGGTCTTTTATGATTCCTATATTTTGCTCAGCACCCTGTTTTCAAGGTTCATCCATGCTGCTGCTCTCTAAGTCCCGGTCTGTCTGTCTATAGATTTATAGATCTATCTCCCTATAGATTTACTGCATTGTACGTATGACTGCTGATCTTCCAGGCTGTCGTCTCACCAGCTGACAGCTAGGAACAGTGCTATCATAGAGAGTCACATTCCAGTTTCGTGTGGCTTGTGTTTTCAGGAGCTGGACTATGAAGTGGTAGAAAGTGGTTTATCATTTGAGGGAGCTGTCAGCTGCATCTGAACCCCAATTCCCAGTCCCGTCCCGGGTGTGTGCGAAACTCCTGCCATCTCTGCCTTGCCCTCATTCAGGCTGACCTAGGGCATCTTTGTGTCTGCACCCTACAGAGGAATGGATGGGTTCGGGAGCAGGGTCCTCTCCTCTGTTCTTATCCAGGCTGGTTTCACCCTGCAGCAAGGGCTAGTGTTCTTGGCCTTGAATACATTTGCCTAATGGATGAGGGAAGAAGTGGTTTCTAAGGCTGAGACCCGAGTGGTCCCCAGGGCCTCAGTTTAGCTGAAACACTTAAGCCACACATGCAACCTTGCCTGCTGGGCTACAAACTGCAATCAAAGCCCCTTTGTGTTGTTCAGGCAGCTGGTGAGTGAGGAGCTGGAGGGAAGGCAGCTGAGCTGGTCTCTGATGTGTGCACAGAGCAGCTGAGCAGTGTGTGCCTTCTTTGACTCTGGTCTGGGTACCCCAGCTTTGGATGGCTTCAGGGACCTGTGCAGTCTCCTTCTCTGGAGAGACCTGACGAGGTATTCACCCAGTCCTTGTGGAGGCTGCTGCGTCCAAAGCCTTTCTGGGGGGTTTCGTCTCTGCGCTGTAGTCTCGATGGAAATGCACACTCTTGACCTCCAACCCCGAGTCTTTCCATGCCTATGGAAACCAGAGTGGGTCAGTCCTACATGTTGCAAATGTTGTTTGTTTGTTTTTAACTGGATTCTGGCTCTTTGTTTCAGGGTACCTTTTGATCAGATTCTTTGTGTATATGTGTGTGAAGTGTGTTATATGCACTTGGGTTTGGGTGTGTACATATGTAGAGGTCAAAGTGAGAAGACACAAGCTGTCTTCCTCTACAACTCTCCAGCTTGTTGCGTGAGCCAGGGTCTCTCCCTCTGTGAACTATTAGCTTCCTCTTTCAGCCGGGATGGTTTGGTTGCCTGTGAGCTCTCTAGATGCACATTTCTGGGACCCCAATGCTGGAGATCTAGGCTTACGTAGCCATGGTCAACATCCTCCTTTCTGGGACCCCCTTATTCTGGGGTTCTAGGCTTGCATAGCCACGGTCAGCATCCATCTTTCCGGGACCCTCCATGCTGGGGTTCTAGGCTTGCATAGACATGGTCAGCCTTTTTATATGAGTGCCAGAGATTCAAACTCATGTCCTTTTGCCTGTTGAGCAAGTGCATTCCACCCCGAGTCACTGCCCTGGCCTTCAGGCACAGTCTTAAATAAATAAATAGTAAAGGTATGATTCCGTAGCATTGAGTGAAATTGTCTCGTCACACAGCAGCACCATGACCAAGCCCAAATCACTACTGTCACTTAATAGGAAGTAAGGAACTCCCCTACCCACATCCTGGTGGCTCCCAGTAGACACTAATCCTGCCCTCACTCTAAGGGCCTTTCTCACACTAGGACCCTGAGGTCTCCAGCCATCTGTGCTGGCTTCTCCCGCTGGTTCTGCTGACCTCAGGAGCTCTGTGCTGTTTTCTACTTCCTCAGTGGAGGACATGTGGCCCCGCCCACCCCTGGTTGCATTTCCTACCTGGTGCACAAGCCCTGTGTGTGAGTCTGGTGGTATGGATTTGACTTCCCTCTGCAGCTCAGGGGTGCGAGGGCCTCGTGGAGTTGAAAGGAGGGCAGTTCTTGCCCCGGGGAGATTTGCACACTCGGGTGCTGGTTTGAACATGACAGACGACACTCGGTGAGGTACACAGAGGACTTAGGCCAAAGTCACCCAGCATCAGAGGTGCAGTCGGTGGTTACTGCTTTCCTTTGGGGCAGTTGAGGTAAAATTCATGACCCAGTGACCCGGACAGCTTGTGACATTCAGTACACTAGTGTGTCCATCCAGCCATGTCCTGTATCACTCCTGTATATCCAGAAGACACAGCCTGTCACCCCTGCCTCCACTCATGCTTTCCATGTGTGTGGATTGAACTATAGATGGATTCCCACGTATGTCATCTCTTAAGATTGGCTTTTCAGGTTTCGGGGGTTGATCTGGATTATAGTATGAACCGATATTTCCAGTCAATGTGGGCCATGGTGGAGAGTTCAGCATAGAATTAATCACCCAGCCTCCCAGCCAAGAATCCAACAGTTCAGAAGCTCTCGCCAGCCATGTCACAGCAGGGCACGGGCCAGGCCCCTGAATGGCAGTCACCCAGTTCACAGGCTCACACATGTGACGTGACCCCACTGTAGCATGCTGTTACGTTTGATTATCTTTGCTAAAGCTTGCTTAGTGCCCGCTAATTCTCCACTGGGTTTACTTTCCCAGGAAGTCCTTCTTGTTTTCTAACCACAGAGCCTGCTCAGTCTTTCTCCCGACTCCTTCCGTTAATGAATTTATCCAGCGAATCCTTTCAAAGTGTGTGTCGGGTGCCTGCTTCAAACAGGGTCACTGCAGTGGGGGAGAAACGGACAATAGCAAGTCTGTGAGATGATGTGTGTGTGTGTGTGTGTTCACGTGAGGGCTCATAGGCAGAGCTGAGGTGTGGGGTGGGGTACGGTGTCAGGGTTGAGTTGCTGTGTGGGCTGCTGAGGTGATAGACAGTTCAGATGGGAAAGGAAGTGTTTGCATCAGGCACAAATAACAAGAAGCAGGAAGTGGTTTTTGGTGAGGGTATGGGGAAGAACCTTCTAGTAGGGATGCCAGTCTGGGGTCTGGAGCTGAGGAAGAGCTTGAAGAAGCTTCTGAGGTCATGGGAGATGGGAAGATTTCCAGGGATTGAGGACACGGAAGCACCCTGGAGTCTGTTAGAGGGCTGCACTGTGGCTAGGTGAAGAGAGCGTAGGAGTAGGCATTGGAGGAGCCAGGCTGGCCTGGGGAAAGTAGACACCATGAATCTCCCTGCTTGGGTGTCTTGTCCACTTGCTGTCACCATCTCCTGCCTCCCAGACTGCACAGGGGCAGAGGCTGGTCTCATCAGGAGCTGGATTAGAGCTGCCAGGGGTCTGTGCCATGATGCACAGACCAAGAGAGTGAGAAATTGGTGGTGCTGTGGGCTCACCCCAATCCCCGTGGAAGTTGAGGAACTCCCTGGAGCTCCCAGTGTGATCCAAGTTGGCGAACTGGGCCCCTGGAGAGCAGAAACGGGGCTGGCCATGTCTTAGCCTAGTGAGCTAGTGGGGCTGGATCTCCCTGGGCACAGAAGGGCTGTTTCTCACAACACTGGCCATCTTCAAGGTCACCTAGCAGACCGGCCACAGGAGGGCAGGCCACATCCGAGAGCTGGCTGCTCTGGTTCTGTTGAATATCCCCATCTTGCTCCGTTGCATCCGTGACAATCACCAAAGGAAGCAGGGCCAGCAGGGTAGGCGCCGGAAACAAAATCAGTTCCTGAGAAGATGGATCACACACAGGCCCTGTGTGCTTCTCAGAGTCCTTTGCTCCTGGGTTGAAGGTCTCCCCCATGCACAGCATGTTATGTCATATGGTCTCCAAATTTATGGAGATTGTGAAAGAGCCCAAACCTGGTAAACCTGCAGGAACATGCTGTGTTCTAGAAAGATCCTGGACTGGTTCCCATGGCTGAACTTAAGCCAAAGAAATTTTGGCTTGTTTCCATTTGGTTCTTGCCTGCTTACCAAACCCTGACTGGGATGTCCTAGACTTTGTTTTAGGACCTTTATTTTTTATTTAAATTTTTTCCTCATGGTAAAGTAGCCACAATGGACGTAAAATGGATGAAGCTACAAGCCAAGAGTGAATTGTAAATTGAGCTGAAGACCCTGTGGCTGAGACCCAGGTCACAGGTTGTATAGTGTGAGATAATGACACAGACCTGGGCTCTGGGAAGGTGAAAAAAGATCACATGGGGACCTTCAGCCAATTATTTCCTGCCTTCTTATGCTCAGAGAGACAGTAGGAGTTTTTCCCTCAAGACATTTTCAAAGGGCCACCCAGGGCAGTAGATGTGCTATGGACCAAATCCAGGTGCCTCTAGTTTTTAATCAATAAAATTTTATTCAAATATAGTCACATTCGTTGGTTTATCCTGCTCCCACAACTAGGCTGGATGGCCAACGGAGCCCTTGACATTTGTCACCTGGCCTTTAGAGAAGACATCTGCCCATTTCTGACCTCAAAATGAAACAGCAGCTCGCCTTTCAAACAAAATCTTTTGGTGTAGGGTCTTCCAACACTTAAACCAAGCAAGATATCTGCCTTTGTGTATACAGATTGTGCATGTGTTTTGTGTGTGCAGATGTGTGCACGTGTTTTGTGTATGCAGATGTGCCCACACGTGTTTTTGTGTGCTTGGAACACATATGCTCGGGTACGTGTCCTACAAATGTGTGAAGGCCAGAGACGAACCTCAGACGCTGTCCTTGTGTTTTTGAGACAGAGTCTCTCTCTGGGTCCTGGGGCTCACCCATCAGGCCAGGCTGACTAGCAGAGAGCTGCAGGGGCCGCTAGCTCTCCCTCTCTCAGCTCTGGGATTACAAGTGTTCACTGCCTGGTCTAGCTGGCTTTTTACGTGGCTGCTGGGGACCAAACTCAGTCCCTCTTACATGGAGAACACATCATCCATGGAGCTGCCCCTCACCCCAAGAGACCCATTCTTTAAAATCAACTCTTCCTTATCTGAAGCTTTCATGGCCATCATGGAAGAAGCTAACCTTGCTCTTTGGTTTTAGAAAGTTCAGGCGTGCAGACTTTGAATCAGACTCTTGCTTAGATTTGTGCCGGACTGCTGAGGTCTCCCCAAATGCTTTCTCCTCTGTCTTTCCTTCCTGTAAAAACACATTTTTTTTAATAAAAATGTCTCTAGAAGTTGCCTTTAACCCTGTGAGTATGTAGGTGGCTTCTTGCCTGACTCTTTATCTCAGAGTTTGCTCCGAGAAAATCTAGAACCATCTAAATAGCAGAAAGACTGAGGCTGGTGTTAAATGGTCCCTTTCCTCCTCAGGACCCCACCACCTCCTATCCGTGTTCTTGCTTCCAGCTCCTCCCAGCATCCCCAGAGCCGCCTGAGTTACAGACCTGCACTCAGTTTTGCCTGGGGAACTAGCCATCTGTCTGGCAGGCCTGGAAACCATTGGCAGAATCACGGGCTGATTCTAAGCAGGTGGCATTCTGGTTAGAGCACTGCCTTCTCCACAATCCGTCTGAGCGAGAAAGGCTGCTCAGGTGATGTCAGAGGTGGCAGCAGTGGCTATTTCTCTTGCCTTAATGGCTGCTTGGTACAGGGCCTTGGGCAGATATGGAAACATGGTGGCTTAGAGGGTTTAAGAACCAACTTCTAGTATGATCTTGGAGAATTCTTGATATTAGGGAAGAGTTTTGTTTTCAAAACAAGAACTAGGCATTACCATTAACCAGGAGGATATTGAGCCTGGTCTTGCAGCTCTTGCTCTGCTCGACAGTTTGCAGAGCTGTTGCTGGCAGGCGGGATCAAACAGGCTCACCAGGATCGCCTACGATCGACTTCTCAGAGCCTTTAGCGTGCCAGAGTGGACTTGGTGGTGTAGACAGTGTTTCCGAGTTACTTCCTCCTACCATACACAGAGTGTCCCTCTGTGGGGTCACCTGAAGTATCCTGTAGACAGCACCAGTGTCATGGACTAGTGTCATGCACTTGTTTAGAGAGTGCCCGAGGGTGAGCTAGGTCAGAGAGCCTGGGCTCCATTGACTGCCTCAGGTGCAGATGTTCACTATCTGCTCTGTGCCCGGGCTTCCTGCCTCCTGGAGCTATTAACTCTAGAAGCACCAGGAACTTTCAGTAGCCTCCCCTTGGGCACCCAGGAATATGTTAGTAGGTGTGCCCTGCAGCTTTACAAGCCCAAGCTTAGCCAGCCTCTGTCTTTTCTTCTGGTGATTGCGCCTCCCCCTGCCAGCGAGAGAGGAAATGAGGGGGGCAGCTGAGTTCCCCATGGGTTGGTGCGGGGCATGAGGTTGTTCATGAATTCAGGGTCCTGGGAGGCTCTGAGTCATGACAGACCACAGCGTATTCCCTTGGAGGATGTGTCCAGCCTTAATCTCTCCCCTTTAATCCCCATTCACGCTTCCGTCCACTTGGGGGTCCTGGCACGGTGCAGAGATGGAAGCTAGAGGTGTATTTTCTTATAGGAAGGCTCCTGTTCCCTCCACACTGAAAAGTTAGACAGTGGCGTTTCTATCAAAGCGTGCTGAGATAGGATCCGAGGTGTGTGTGTGTGTGTGTGTGTGTGTGTGTGTGTGTGTGTATAAGCTGACCCAGAGGGAGGGAACTGCCTGCAGTCTCCAAAAATGGATCGGCATGTATGAATATTACTGTCCCCTACTTTTTAAATAGACATGAAAGAGTCCTTCCCAACCCTCTTATAAACAAACGTCTTATCATCACCCCCTGCTGTGACCAGTTCCTGCCTGTAGGGGGCACTCATCCTGTCCCCCGAGGTTGTACTGGCATCGCCCTGTTTTGCCTTAATTGAGCATGCTTGACAGGAACAGCAAGCCGTTGCTATGTTACTGGGCAGTTATCCAGGGCGGAGGTCACAGAGCCAGTGCGTTTGCATGTGAGAAACTTGAAACTTTTTAGGTTTGATTTTTGTAGGTTCATACCCATGCATGGTGGACGTCGTAGGGATGGTTGTCAAACCTTGGGCCTGCTGCCTTACCATAGGCAATGGGCCTTTGGGCCCCTGGTGCTTTCTGAGATTCTGTTCCAGGTCACCTTGGTGGTTCAGTCCCCGAGTCCCCACCTCCCCGTCCCCTTTCTCTCTGACGGTAACTGGTGATTAGCTGAGGGGAGCAGACAGGGTAAGAAGAGGCTCTGGCTCTTGTCACCCACTGCGTTCGCCCCCTGCTCAGCGTCAGGAAAGTCGCTGTCCACAGCCATGCCATGGTGACGTTACTGCAGCTGTTAGGTAGGTCAGAGCTTGGATCCTGGCAGCCCTAATGAGCCAGCCTTGGCCCCCAGTCTTCAATAGGTCAATTAAAAACAAAGTAATATAAAAACAGGAGATCTATTCAATGTGGCCACACTGGGAAGAGGAACAGAGGTTCAANCAGGAAAGTCGCTGTCCACAGCCATGCCATGGTGACGTTACTGCAGCTGTTAGGTAGGTCAGAGCTTGGATCCTGGCAGCCCTAATGAGCCAGCCTTGGCCCCCAGTCTTCAATAGGTCAATTAAAAACAAAGTAATATAAAAACAGGAGATCTATTCAATGTGGCCACACTGGGAAGAGGAACAGAGGTTCAA
>LOEQ01002610.1:129128-143037 GCA_001685075.1 Bramus lutescens | reverse complement strand
CCCCCCAAGTCTGTCTTCTGGGTCCTGACATGAGGTTTAGATTTAAAGAGAGGGCGAGAAACCCATACAGCAAAGCAATCCTGGTCAAGGTGTGATCCCGCCCATCACTGACCATTGGCTCAGGTCCTGCCCATCACTGACTCGTCAGTCCTTGTCTGGGCTCCAGTTTCTCCTGCAGGGTGTCTGAAGACCTGAGCAGAATCTCTTCCCCTGGGAGATAAGTTCCTGAGGCTGGCTTCAGCCTTTCCCTTATTCCGGCGTGAGATTCGTGGGAAGAAATCACCATTCCTCGGCGTCAATTCTCTCACTAGTCCGATTCCAGATGCCGGAAGGGCATATAGCTCTAAAGAACATCCTGGTTACTCCCGATGTGGGTGCAAGGATGAAAACAGTGCTTGACCTGCTGGGGTTGGGATGGGGTAGAAGGTTCTAGTTCACGTTAGGAGCACGGGACAGAACATGGCGTATGGCAGCATACTGTATCCACTGCTGTGTCCTGTGGTAAGGACGCAGCAAACCTTGCTTCCTGATTCTGTGTGGTCTTGTCCCGGGGCCTTGGACCTTCAGCCTTGTCAGCCTGTGATCTGCCATCCACCATGGTCTCAAGGCCAGTCTGGCATTAGGGTTCTCAGTGATTCCCTGTTGTCCTCAGTACACGTCATACCCATGTACGGCTCTCGGCTGAGCCCTCTGTTCTGTACCCTCAACTCTAGCCTGTGATCTTTCAAATCCCAGTGCACAGACCCCTGCTAGCAAGTTAGTTTTTCATACATCAATGTTAACAAAGTAAATTTTTTTTTAAATTAAAGATTATTCAGTGAGACGCTGCTGCTGAGGGGCTGGTTGGACGTGTGCTTGTTTGTGTGCAGGTAGAGGTCATAACCTGTCACCATGATGCCTGTGTTAGATCTGAGTCTTCTGTGTTCATGTGTTTTCCTGGGCTCCCTAGCATCTGGGGCTGGCATCATCCCCACTCTGCACTCTCGGAAGAGCCCGACTTTTGTGATTCTGAGCCCTTTCTACCCTGAGTTCAAAGCCCCTCCTCACCCACCCCCTGTAGCTTTCACTTTCTCAAGAGATGCAGCAGACCCTGTCTGGGCTCCTCCTGGTTTTCCCTGAGGTCAGTGCCCAGCACCACTTCGGGACCCTCAGATCTAGAAGCGAGCTCTTTTCCATTCTGACATTCCTTTGGTATCCTCCATTATACTGTGGGAGAGGAAAGGACTCAGTCCAGAATTCAGAGTTCTCCATCACATTCTGCGGTTACCAGGGGCTTCCGGAGCCCGCCTCTTATTCTCTCAGAAGCCAACACCTTGAAGGACAATGGCGCCCGTAGCTCTGTCTGCAAGTCTGAGCCATCACGTTGCAAAGCAGCCCTCTTCAGACAGTGGATAAGTGAGTTCATGAGTAAGTGAATAAAGTCATCAAGGAGAGTATGAACCGAACCATTTTCCTCTGTGGTCTGGTGTAGACGGTCCCTGCCCACCCTGAGACCCCCGGGTCCCAAGTGTCTGATGTCATTCCCCAAGGAGGTGGGCTGTCTTCTGATGGCATTTAGAAAGGAAGGCGTCTTGGTAGGGAAGGAAAGAGATGGGGCTGCAGGGGAGAAGCAGAAATGCCCGTTGACACTCTGCTTGGGTATCAGAGTTGGAAGGTTTCTGTACCCCAATATTAAGTCTCTCCATTGATGCAGTCAATCAAACCAAGCCAGATTGTAAAATGCTCCCGGATAGTCTCCTGGCCCCCAGAGAAGAGACAGGGAGAAGGACCTGGAAAACCACATGGCGTTTCCTTTAGGAGGCCTTGGTCCTTGGGTACCTCTGAGGGGAGGAGCCACTGTTTCAAGGGCTTATGGGGATTTTTGAGACTGGACAGGGTTTGGAGTGAGCCCCCCCCCACTCGAGGCTGAGATCCACCCAAACAAGAGCGATGGACTGGGAGGATCCGCTTTCCAGCCTTCTCAGCCCTGTATCCTGGAGTCTCTGGCTGAGAAGGTATTCCTTCCAGCAGCCTTGAGTGTTGTAGAACGAGTTTCAGGGCAATAGATGAGGGGCCGGGAGCTCAGAGGGTGAGGACTCTGTGACTAAGGGCTTCAAACCAGGATTCCCATGCAGTGGGCATAGAAACCAGTCCTGCGGTTCATTGAAGCCAGCCAGGTATGGGGCCCAGAATTGCTTTGGTCTCTTGCCTTCATGGGCACTGTGCATGGGCCACCCTGATCCTGAGGTGGGGCAGGTGGGACAAGAGTTGCTCATGAGGCTGGATGTTGCCTGCATGTGAATATGTCACCAGAGGAGACCCAATGCTTCTGTCGCTTGGGAGTCTCGGGAGGGAAGCCTCTCTCAAGGGGCAAATGGGAAGCAGATATGGAAACCGGTGTGACAGCAATTAGCTGCTAATGCCTCAGAGGTGGCAGAGGTAGCCGGCAGTTAGCACTCCTGCGTTACTCAGACACCTGCTAATGGGACCCACTAATGAGGCCTTTTCACCTCCCCGAGTCTCTTTACCAGAAGAAGGTGGTGTCTGTGACTCCAGAAAGAGGCTCCAGAGAGAACTCGTGGGAAGGAGATAGTAGGGTGCTCACCTGTCCCCCTCCCTCTGAAGACATGCCCATGGTCCTTACTAAATATTTACCAAGATGTGCACAGGGCACATTTCCTGTGTGGTGTGTCAGCACAGCCATGGGGTGTCTGGTGGGCTGTACTTGCTCAAATAGCCCAGGCTTTCTCTTCTCAGTGAGTTCCCCACACACAAGTTCAAGGCACTTGCCCATCTCTGTCTGAGGTGTTTGAAGGTGATCTCTCTCCAAATGCCAGAACACGCATGCACGCTGACCTTGCTGCTTGGACCTCCTCCTGGCCTGGGTTTGAGATACTTGAGGTAGGAGGAGGTGAGGGGCCCAACTCCACAGCTTTCAGACCTCTGCAAGCTTGTCCCTCCCTCTCCCATGAAGCCTTTTGATTCCCTGTTGGTGTGAGGACCACTAGGAGCAGCTGTTCTACGGTAGGTGGTTCATCGGATATCATGTACAGAGTTTCTGACCTGAAGATTCTGCGGTGGCTCCCTGCTGAATTGTTGATCACAGTCAAGTGCCTCACAGAGTCCTGCTTCTCACCTTTTGCCATCCCTCCTGGGACATCCTCTGACCTTCACAGCCTGTTCTGCAGGGACACCAACTTCTCTGAGGTTCAGTAGCTCAGCTCTGCACAGCCTTCCCAGTACTTCCTGCTGGCAGGGCCAGCATGCAACCCAGACTCTGGGTCAGGAGCTCCTTGCCCCCATCTTGCATGTACTGTGTTTACATTCCCTGAGCCCCAGGGACAGTGCCTCCCCTCCCCTACCAGTACTCTGTCCTGGAGGTCCTAGTGGGGATGAGAGTGGAGATCTCATGACCGTACATGCATGCACACGAATATGCATGTGATATAGTACCCATGGTATGTGATGGGTGGGATGAAGGCAGATGAGGGATGGGTGAATATCAGGGACCATCTTCTTTAGATGAGCATACTCTATCTCTACTAATGCTTTCTAGTCCCTGTCCCACAGGCAACTACAACCCAAGTGTTCAATGCCTTCCCCCTCCTCTATACATGCTGTCTCCAGACAAGTCCCTGGTGCACAGTTGGTGCCTGTGCATATTTGCAGAATGGTAGAGTGGATNGAATAGATGGATGATGGATGGATGGATGGGTAGATGGGTGGGTGGATGGATGGATGGATAGATAAGTGGGTGGATGGATGAATGGATTGGTGGATAGATGGGTGGGTGGGTGAATAAATGGATGAATGGATGGATGATGGATGGATGGATGAATGGATGGATGGATAAGTTCTTAAGTCAAGGGAGGATTGTAGTCTGATGAATAGCCAAAGTTCTCTTTGCTCTCCTCTATGCAGTGAGGATGACCATGTGTCAGAGCCCAGGATGACCCTCCCTGAGCCTATGCTGACCATGGAGGGCTGGAGCAGGAGGTTGGGGGAGTCAAGCAAAGTGATAATATTTACAGTGATGATGAGAATGTTGGAGGAGGAGGAGGGGGAGGAGAAAGACATGGAGGAGGCAGAGGAGAAGGAAGAGAAGGTGGCTAAAGGAGAGGAAGAAGAGGACTCCAGAGGGAGAGGAAGCTGAGCCTCCTACCCACTTCCCTTTACTCCGTGTAGAAGCAAGTCACACATCACAGCAAATACAGATATCCCTACCCATCATGACAGACCATAGTGCAGAGAGGGCACAAGATGTTAGGAGAATGGCCAACACTTTGTACTGCTATGAAGCATCAGAGAAGGATGGAGGTCAGGGCTGCCTCTGGCCTCACGTTCTCAATGTTCTCACCAGCTGTGAGTGTACAGTCATGAAGGCTGGGCAGGGCTGATGGCAGGGGCATGACAGAGCACACCAGCTGTGAGTGTACTGTCCTGAAGGCTGGGATATTTTACTCTTTTGACTTTTTGAGGGGCCCACCACCTAGCTCCCAAACAAATCAAATGGAGGCTTACTATTACTTATGAACGCCTGACCTTAGCATGGCTTATTTCTTGGCAGTGTTTCTATCTTAAACTATCCTGACTACCTTTTGCCTCTGGGCTTTTATCTTTCTCTATTTCTGAATACCTTACTTCTTTCTCTGTGGCTGGCTGTGTAGCTGGGTGACTGACCCCTGATGGCCTCCTTGATCTCTTGCTCCTCTTTCTCCTTGCTCCCAGATTTCTCCTGTTTATATTCTCTGCCTGCCAGCCCCACCTATCCTCACTCCTGCCTTGCTCTTGGCTGTTCATCTCTTTATTAGGACCATCAGGTGTTTTAGACAGGCGCAGTAACACAGCTTCACAGAGTTAAACAAATGCAGTGTAAACAAAAGTCAAACACCTGAAAATAATATTCCCCAGCAGGCGGTGACGATGGCCCCTGCCATCAGACTATATTGGCAGTCTTCCCCTGGCCAGGGAGCGCCTGAGGTGGGGCTGAGCAGGGAGTGATGTATCTGGCTTCCTGTGTCTAAACTCACAGAACACAGGGCAGGCGTCCAGGGTAGGTATACGGGGCCAAGCTGCTGGCACTTTGGCCAGGGTCCTAGTGATCTGGGTAATTAACAGAGTCATTTGGCTGACTTGTAGTTTATAATCTGTGTGTGCTGCTACTTTCCCTGGCTGTTAGGATGCTCGGCCATACGTGTGTCATCCTCCTCCGGGGCCCACATGGAGTCTCTTGTGGGAACCCGCTAGTTATCTGTCTTGATGGGCATCCCCACCCAGACTCCCCTTCCTCCAGATTCCCTCTGCGACTCTCTTCTACACTATGTGCTTCTCGGGTGACTGGAAGCAAGAAGATACTGTGCCCTCGAATACATTTGTTGCCGTTCCCATCACGTGAGCCGGAGGTTTAGGAGACTTGGCCTATTCCCATCTTATGTCCTGTTGTGCCAAGAATGTTGCTGGGACCAACAGACTGGCAGTTCCATACCCATCTGGCACCAGTGGGCGGAGGAAGGAAAGGGAAGGAGGAGGCTCATGAGATAGATTGCCTTGGGAAGGGAGAGACCGTCTGCATCCCGCATGGACCGTGTGGCCATGGAGAAGTGACAGCGGGAGGCATCCAAGACTGACCTGCCCCTTTCAGCTGCCCTTGTCCCTGATATGTCCTCTTCCTCACTATTTGTCAGGACAGTGACACTTGTGACACTGCAGTGGGGAACGGCCTCTTGGGACCCCCTCATGTATTGGTTTGCGGTACCTGCAGGGAGGTCACATTAACAGAGCAGCCCTAGGCTCATCCTGAGTAAGACATGGGAAATCAGTGCACTGAGAGCCTTCAGGATCTGCCTCGTGCTGGCCTTCCCTCCTGACATCTACAGCTCCTGCTTAGCAGATGGGTCACAGTGGGCCACTCTGCAGCAGACAGTGGGGAAGGCGGGCTGTAGAAAGCCGTTATTGAAAGCTTTATTGTGATCTTGACCCATTGGACTCCAAAGTCTGACCCACCCTCATCACCCAGACCCTGGTGCTTCTGAGGCATGGTCACACCCAGTCCTTCTCTGCCTGCCTCTCAGGCCTTGCTGCGGCTCTGGAGTCTGTTCGGACCAAGAGTCTCCGTCCCTTCCCTGGTGGCAAATGAACCCCAGGCTGTCAAAGGTTCAGGGTGGCAGTGTGGTCACAGGCATGGGGTGGGGCCTTGGGTATGGGGAAGGGGCTTTTGGTCAAGGTCCAGTGTCTTGAGTCAGGCCTGCAACTTCTTCCCAAGAGACATGGGAAGTTTGAATCCAAGAGCCTGAATAGGACTCAGGTCCCGAGCTTTGCTGGACGCAACAACATTCCTTGCCTGGGGATGGGTCATCAAGGGTGGTGCTTGGACTCTTGTTTAAGCTGTGACAGCTGGATGGGGATCGAGTGTGAGCAGATGGCAGTGGCACTGCTCTGGACCCAGCTGTCTCCTGGAATCCTTTAACACCAGTGCAGGGTGTTCCCTCCCTGTCCAGCCCCAGCAGTGAGTCTTTGGTTCCCTACAGGTGCAAACGCATCCTGTGCACACACCAGCTTGGCCCTGCACACACCATCCTGTGTGCCCAAGTAAAATGATTTCACTCATATTTTTCAAGGTGTTTTCTGTTTTTTTTTTTAAACAGGATCTCCCTGTGTGTATGACTAGCCTTGAACTCCTGACGTAGCCCAGGCTGTCTCAAACTTGCAACAACCCTTCTGCCTCTACCTCCTCTGCATCTTCATGCCCCACTTGCATGGTGGTTTTGACCTCTTGGTTCTCCTTGGGTCTGTCGCTGTCTGTGTTCATGGCTCTGCCTGATTCTCTTCCACATCTGTACCCTGGTTAGGGAGAGGAGAGCAAGCAAGCCAGTCTCCAATGGATCTGAGACAGGCAAGCACAGGAGTAAGTGGGTAACCTGGATGCCACTTATTTGGACACTTGCCCCCTCTTCTAGTAACACACTTGGCAGCCCTGCCCTTTTACCTGCCTGTACTATACACACACACCCCTCTACAAACAGTGCTCCTAGTAACCTGAACCCCACCCAGGCCCCTGCCTGTATCAGGCTGCACATACATTCCCGGTTGAACAATCAGAAGCACCATGTACAGTAGACTACATGACCTAATTGTCAGTCAGAATAGAGAACAGTCCTTTCTATGCTCCTCAGTAACCAGCCCTTCCTTCTTTCAAACACCACAAAGGGAACCACAGAAAATATACTATTGGGTCCTTGATTCATGTGGCCTGCTAGTACCTTGCATCCCTTAGTTATAAGTGGCACTCCCTCACTACTTTTGCATAAGTGGGTTAGCTTT
Source organism: Bramus lutescens (assembly GCA_001685075.1). Taxonomy (NCBI): domain Eukaryota; kingdom Metazoa; phylum Chordata; class Mammalia; order Rodentia; family Cricetidae; genus Bramus; species Bramus lutescens. Next base: position 135,738 of record LOEQ01002610.1, on the reverse strand, counting down.
TATCTCAGTTCCTTGATTAGGAGACCAGGAGTCTAGGATTACATCACCCAGACTGAGACCACAGGTGTCCCCAGCATGACATATCACACTACTTGGAATTTCCTGGGCCATCTGTAGACGGAGACTGCTCTTTCATTTCCTGGCCTCCCAGACCTAAATAATCACACAGAAACTGTATTAATTAAAACACTGTTTGGCCAATGGCTCAGGTATATTTCTAGCTAGCTCTTACATAAATTAACCCATTTCTGTTAGTCTATGTATTACCACATGGTTGTGGCATGACTACATTTTCTATGTGTCTTCTTTCCTCGGGGGCTGGCTGGCGGCTGCCTGACTCTGCCTACTCTCTCTATTTATCTCTGTTTGGATTTCCTGCCTTGCTTTACTCTGCTAAGCTATTGGCCAAAACAGCTTTATTAATCAACCAATAAAAGCAACACATATACAGAAGGGCATCCCACATCATCTGTCTGTCTGTGTATACCCTCTACTTGTGTGCACATGTCCTAAGTCACCAGGAAGGAGGGACCCTGTTGTCTGAGTTTCTGTCCCTCCCTGTCCCGCAGTCATTAAGTCCCAAAGAAATCACACAGAGGTCTATACATTAGTCATAAACTGATTGGCCTAGTAGCTCAGACTTCTTATTAACCCTTAAAACTTATATTAGCCCATTATTCTTGCCTATGTTAGTCACGTGGCTCAGTACCTTATTTGGTGAGGCAGTCACATCTTGCTTCTTCTGTGGCTGGGTCAGGACTGCAGACTACAGAATCCTCTCCCCAGAATGTTCCTGTTCTTATTGTCCCACCTCTACTTCCTACATGGTCGCCCTGTCTATACTTCCTGCCTGGCTACCAGCCAATCAGCATTTTCTTAAACAAGTACAAGAAACAAATGTTTACAGGGTAAAGCCATTGTCCCACAGCAGGACCCAAAGACCAGATGCTCCCCCCCACCTTGTCCACTCAGGGGTCAGCTTGCTCTACCCTGGGATGTTACCTGGGATGGTCTGATGGGTAGACCTGTTCTGTGTTCTGCTGCTGTGCCTGGTCTGTGCCAAGCTCTTGGACAGCTGATGACCAAGGGAAGGGGGCTGGGGGAACTTTGTGGTTCCTTGATGCCTATGTGTATAGGGCATAAGCCAAGGGCTTGGCATAGTCTGCACAGGGAGAGGGTGAAGATTTTCTGGAGGGAAAAAAACACTTATGTGAGTACATTGTTTACATCTAATATGTGTGTTTAAACTACAGTCCCCAGATAGCATGCATCCCAGGATTGTAATGGATACAGCCCAAAGGCCAACATGTTTGTAGATGACAATGTCAGGTCCAGTGTAGAGGAGAGCTGGGAAGGAAAGCAGTGTGGGCGGTAGGCACAGCATGAACAAAGGTCTTGGGCCAGAGGGCAGTTCATCATGCAGTCCATCAGCCTTTAGACCATGATGGTACAGTGGTAGGGTGGGCAAGGTCTGTAAACTGTAAGGGCTGTGGGAGGAGGGTCGCCGTGGAAGGAAAAAGGATCACACCACTCATGAATTACCCCACTTCCTGTGTGTACTGTGTCAGAGGAGGCTGGAGAAAGTCCAGCGCTGCGCCCATTCCCTGAGCTGTCTGCTTTATGCGGTCACGTAAAGCGGGATGATCGCCTGGGTCTCCAGAGGAGCCTGATAATCATCTCGTGAGAACCTTCCCTGTTCTTATCTTGCAGATGAGATGGACCAAACTCCCCCAGCGCGCTCCGAGCCTCTGGTCTCAGGGATTCGAACTCCCCCTGTGCGGAGGAACAGCAAGCTGGCCACACTGGGCAGGATCTTCAAACCGTGGAAATGGAGGAAAAAGAAAAACGAGAAGCTGAAGCAGACGACGTCAGGTATGGACCTGGGGATGGGGGAGGCAGCTGGGGGTCCCCACATCACACAGAGCTGTTCAGCCTCGACCGTCTGGTAGGGGTGGTCATGCAGTGCACTGAACACGCCCGGTCGGCCCTGGCCTTGCTGATCGCAGGTTCTCATTCAGTGCCGCTGGCTGACTTTTCCTGAAGATTTATTTTTAGGTTTATGAGTGTTCTGCCTGAATACATGTATGTATGTATGTACACAGTGCGTGTTCCTGGTGCCTGCAGAGGCCAGAAAGAAGGGTCAGATCTCCAGGAACTGGGACTACGAACAGTTGTCAGCTGCCAAAATGGGTGCTGAAAACTGAACGCAGGTCCCCAGGAAGAGCAGCCAGTTCTCTATTGCTGAGCCATCGCAGCCCCAAGGGCTCCCATTGGCTCTCACAGACCACATTCCACAAGCCCTCATCTCACAAATGACTGTTTCATGGCTCTGAGCCTCCCATTTAGACAAAGCAGGGGCCTGATTGTGGCCCTCACTGCTCCTAGGATCTGCCTGGGTGATGCTGAGTGTCAAAATCCAGGCTGTGGTCCAGTTTCTGTCTGAGCTGATAGGCTCACACCCCATCTCTAAGAATGGTCTGGGGACGCTCACCTCACCACCCCTATGCAGGGTTCCAGAAGATTCTCATTCACTGCACTCTCGCACCCAACTCTGTGGGAAGTAGGGTTGCACCTTGTTGATCTCTTGCCTTCGCCCTCTCAGAATCAACCATATATTGGTTCCAAGAGTCCAGATAGGCATGCATGGTATCCATGATAGAATGGCCAAATGAGAGGCCACAGCATCAGGTGCTGCTGGGCCGGGGCTGGCAGCATCTGGCAAGCATGCACCTCTGTGAGGACCCCTCTCATGTGAGTCTACCCTCTTCTGAGAGAGAAAAGGACTCGAGGAGAGGCTGTGGACCCAAGGCAGGAGTGCTGGTGGGAACTGGAGCACAGGCTACCAACCCTGGGCTCCTGGAAGCTCAGCTACAGCTTCCTGAGCCACCAACCCCAGGAGCCAAGAAGCCTGGGCCTTAGGGCCCCTCCCGCTGTGCCGCTGGCCTATTAGCTGCAGCTGTAAGCAATTAGTGAGGTTGCTATGTGTGTGGAGTTAGCTCCCCAGCCCCAGGGATCTGCCAGGCAAGTGCCTGTCTCAGGCTATTGCCTCTGGGGTCCCAGGGGCCCCAGCTTCCTGCCCAGCTGACACATGTCCTGGGGCTGGGAGGATGGTGGAGACAAAGCTACTCACCCACAGCATTGGGGGTGGGGTGGGGGCGCATAGGATGGCAGCAGAGGACTCAGAATTCACTCTTGTGTATGTAACTTACCAAATTATTTTAACCACTCAAGAAGTTGATTGACAAATTACTCTTGACAAGAATGAAAACAAGACGAACTGTTGAAGAATTCGTAAGCATTCCCAGTGTGCCAGGCAGGCAGGAAGCAGATGAAAGCTGGGTCCTATCTCCAAGGTCCTGACCAGAGGCCAGAGCCTGACTGAAGCAGGTGACCCCTGTGACCCTGAGTGCTGTGTGATTGGAAGGCTGGGAAGATTGGGTCCGCAGCACTGTTCCTGCTTGGGGTTGTCAGGCTTCTCTGGCGACCCTGAAAGGACGCAGAGATACCGGTAGCAGCCCTGCCTTTGGGCTCCCAGCTTAGGAGTTTGGAGATTAGGTAACATCATCATAACCCACATCCTCATTCCCAGCCCCTCCCCCTTCGATGCTGTAAATTTTAAGATGTCCAGTTCCCAGTCCGGACGTTAGGATGAGATGACCTCTACAGAGCATGCCGGGTCTGCTGTCCTTAACTGACTCTGGGTTAGCAGTCAGACCTGAGGCAGTACAGGCAATGTCCTATGTCCCAACCTTCCTAGGGGGAGCATCCCAGGGACAAGCTGGGGACAGCTAGCTGAGAGCCTCAGGCACTCTCCCTTCCTCCTCCTCCCCCCTCTCCCTGTCCTCCAGTCGACTCTCATTGTCCCCTCCTCCACACCCACTGTCACTTGGAAATCAGTTGGAAGTTGAGGCTCCAAAAAAAAAAAAAAACTCACCTGAAAGGGTCTTGTTCTGTTGCATGTTGAGTCCCCGTCCATCCTTCATCCGGGTGGTCCTGGTGGGCTCCCTTCTCTGCTTCTGATTCCACACTGCAGCCTGTAGACATGTCTCCTCTCTGCCACGCAGGCCTGCTGGTCACAAGTAGAGACCAGGCCTGTCCTGCTCAACGCCCAATACACAGGGCACACAGTAGGCGCTCAGGTAATGTGAGATCAGTTGTAATGGGTGGAAGGCCTTCTCATCCCATGCTGGATGAGACAGGTTGGTTTTTTCCAAAGGGATTCCCAGCACCTAAATCAAAACATGGCTTGAAGTCCATGCTCGGTAAATACTTTAGAATGTTTGCATTGTCAGCCCTTGTGGGTACTCTGAACTCTGACAGGTGGGCCGGCTGTGTTCTTGGCCACCTGCCAGAGTTTTGCCCCCCATATAAACAGTGTCTTTGGTACCCCATTGACAAGCAGTCTTCACTTTAAGCTTTCAAAGAAAGCGTCTGAGATCTAAGTAACTGGATTTTTTATTTGAGGTTCACCTATGATGTGTGTGTGTGTGTCTGTGTGTATCTGTGTATGTGTCTCTGTGTGTCTTTCTGTGAGTGTATCTGAATGTGTATCTATGTGTGTATGTGTCTGTATATGTGTATGTTTCTGTGAATGCATATGTGTATGTATGTGTCTGTGTGTATTTGTGTGTGTGTGTATGTGTGCATGTGTGTGTGATTGTTTGACCTGAGACAGTGAAGGCGATATCCTGTGTCCTCTGTGTGTGTGTGTGTGTGTGTGTGTGTGTGATTGGTTGACCTGAATCAGTGCAGGCAGTGTCATGTGTCTCCTGGGAACACCCCAGGGACAGCCAGAAGAGGGTTGACCCCAGTACATCTGGTGGATCCTCTGAATGCTGTTACCTGGAAATGCCTGGAAGATGCTTCCTGAGGAGATAGACTGTCAGAGTCAATGAAAGCTGGCATTAGCCACAGCAGGGTACCCTGAGCACTGTGGGTAAAGGGAGGGTGGCTCCATCATCTGTGAGTGAAGGAGCTGTTGCAGAGGGTGAACATGGCCTGGGAGCCAGGTCGAGGAGGCCATCATGAGAGTACCTTACAGAACATTGCAGAAACGATCTGGCGAGCGTGACCCGGGACCGCTTTCCTGTGGCTGGCCTTTTAGACATTGCTAATTAGATGGCTCAAATAATTGTTGCACCCAGGCTCTGGCAGTGCACAGGCCTCAGGCTCTGGCATCTACTGTCTCCCCATCTCTGTCTTTCCCTGTGCACATGGCGGTGGTGTGGTGGCCTATACTGCCTCTGCTGTGACTTAACTAGGCCTTTGTGTGTCCTGCAGCACTGGAGAAGAAGATGGCTGGCAGGCAAGGCCGGGAGGAGCTCATCAAGCAGGGGCTGCTAGAGATGATAGAGCAAGGTAAGTGGGCTCCCAGGAGGGTGGCAGACCTCAGTGGGGTCCCTGGGGCAGAGTGGACACCCGGGTGGAGTCATAGGAGCATAGGGACAAGAGGTGGGGCCCTTGGGGTATGGGGACTATGGCGGAGCCTGTTGTGTCTGATGGCTCTCAGAGCTCAGGAAATCCTTTGTAGGAAGGAAGGAGGGTACCTGTGGCCAAGTGGGGGCTGTTCTCCAGTTCTCCAAGAGTCAGGAGCCAAGGTACAGAGCACCCACCTCCTCCATGGGCGTTTCCAGTGACCGATCACCAGGGCAGGTGGAGGGCGCTTCTTGAACCTCCCACTCTATCTCTAAGTGGCAGCCGTGGATTTTAAGTGTGAAGTTTTTTTTCATATTCGCACATTAAATCCTCAATTTGAACAAATGATGACTATCCCTATGGTGACCACGTAGCTAGCGTTTCTGACTGTGGGCAGGCTGAGTGTTCTGCATACCTTGCCTTTGGGTGCCAATGCCATACCCACACACAGCTGTAGGCTGCAAGCAGAAGCCCAGTTCAAGCCTGGGTTTCTGGGTGCTGGTCTAGCAGGTTTCATCCAATCTGTGCTCAGGTTGGTCAGTGTCAGCACAGGTAACAGGGACCAGCGCACTTCAGCCCTGTCTTTCTCTTGCCATGTTGGGGTCCCATCAGCTCCTGACCCTTGCCCTCTGTGTTTTGTGACTCTCTGGGTCTGTAAGTCTTGGGTAGTGGGGTGGGCTCACAATCCTTCCTTATTCTAAAATCTTCCTGGGCTAGAGCAAGCTCCCCTCCTGGGTTCGGGCATCTGTGGAGATTGTGTGCGTTCACTCCTGTCTCCCTCTTTCTTCTGGTCTCTGCAGTTTGACCCAAGTACCAGGAATTAGGAGTGAACTCAGGACATAAAGGAGTCTTTTCCCACATTTCCCGCCATGGTGAATGGCAGTTTGAATGATCTGGCCTCCATAAATTATGTCTCTTCAGGTGTTTGGTTATGGTGTTGAGAACGGTCACTGAAACAGTCTTCTTGCTGGCCGAGTGCCAAGGCAGAGCAGTGCTGTGTAAGAGAAGTTTCATGCTAACTGAGTGTGTAGGGAGCCCGTCTCTATCTCAGTGTCTCTCTCCTCCCCAGCCTGAGGCTCTGTCCTCAGGGCCACACTGAACCCCAACCACTTCCCAGGTACCTGACTGCCGGGCTGAGTTTCTACCCTCTGAATGACATTAACTTAGGGACTTAAACTCCTGCCCGAGTTTGGGG
>LOEQ01002610.1:103320-118383 GCA_001685075.1 Bramus lutescens | reverse complement strand
AAGCAGGCCCTGGCAGGAAGCAGGCACTGGCAGGAAGTGGGCCCTGGCAGGAAGTTAGGCTAGGCTGTAAACATGAAAGTCTGTCCTTCAAAGATCTGCTTCCTCTAGCTAAGTCCCACCCCTTGAAGATCCTGTTCCCTCCCCAGATAGTACCAGCAGCTGGGGACCAAGTGTTCAAATGATGAGCCTCGGGTGGGGTCATTGCCACATCCAACCCAGAACAGTTGCTTCCCTAATACCATAGAATTCTGAATATCAGAAGCCAGGTTCGATCCTATCTAGAACATTTTACAGACCCAAGTAGAGCCAAGCAGGAGATAAACCTTTATTTGACTCCTGGAATGTTCAAGGTGTTAGTTGTTACTGAGGTCTAGAACAAGAGTTACCATGCTGTGGCTCCAGGTCAGGTCCTTCCCACTCCTGTGTCTCTGTGGCCATCAGGTGCTCTGCCAGAGCTGGGCAGGTCTGTCCTTTTGAGTCTAGCCCCTGCCTCCCATCTCCTCCTGGTTAGAATGATGGCCCTGGAACCCTGGCCCTTCCTCAGGCAACCCAGGGCTCTCTGTTCTCAGTGCCTGCCGCTAGTCACATGACTGTTTAATCAGTGCAAAACAACTGAGCTCCAGGCCTCCAATCACATTTGCTACTTCCTGGGTGTCAGTGGCCACTGTGGCTGTGGCTAACACATGGATGGGGGCACTGATCTATTGCCCAGAGCTGAGAGTGAGAGGCAGCCATATGTCCACCCTTGTGTGAAGCCAAGAGAAGTTTTGCTGTTTGGGTTGGCCAGACCTTCCAGAGCTTCCTGTTCCAACAGAGGCTGTAATTGTGGCAAAGCCCATATAATCCATGTTGAAAGCAGATGCCATCTGGCTGTCTACAAAGAAACTTCCCATCTCTGATTTAGGGGATGGTGTTTGGGCTGGGGAAGAGGCAAAGACTGAGGCCTGGAGGCCAGAAGGAAGCCTGGGTGAACCCAGGCGAGTCAGATCCCAGAAGGCTGCTGGCATCTCTCTGTGGGAATAGTGACATCTCTGGGAAGGATGGGGGCGGAGCTGACAGGAATTGTCCATGAACTGCAGGGAAGAGATGGGCTGGTGTGGGGAATGGATGGCGTGGGATGGCGTGGGCTCTCGGCTGTTGGGCCTTGTGGGACTCATCCCAGGGAAGGCTGAGGCTCTGCCTCTTCCCATGCTGTGGCTTCAATCTGGGACGTGCCTGGAGCCAGGTGGTTCTCAGCAGGATGGCTGATGAGAGTAGACAAGATACGGGGGCTTTGGTGAAGCTCAGCCTGGAGACGCAACCCTGTCATCTCACCCACTAGGGAAGCTGAAGCAGGTGAATGCGAGTCGAAGCAACTTAGTGGCATCTTTCCCCACATAACATGCAAAAGGAAGTCTGAGGAATGGCTTAGTGGGTACAATGATTGCCGCACCGTCAGGACCTGAGTCTGCATCCCTGGAACTCATACAGAAAGTGAATGCTGTGGCATGTGGCTGTAAGCCCGGTGCTGTGGGCGACAGAGACAGGATCTGGGAGACTCTTCCTGGCAAGCCGAGCTGAAATGGCAAGCAGTGGATTCCATGGGAGATGTGATGCAATAGAGGAAGACTTGATGTCAAAGCTCTGGCTGTCCTGGAGCTCTCTCTGTAGACCAGGCTGACCTTGAACTCCGAGATCTGCCTGCCTCTGCCTCCCAAGCGCTGGGTTTAAAGGCATGCACCACCACCGCCCAGCACATTTGCCCATCTTCTGCTGACAGCCAAGATAAAGGATGTGGAAGAAGGAAGCAGCTCTGCCCGCCCCACACATGCATTTGTGTGTATATACAACACACACACAGAAGAAAGAAAAAGGCCCCAGCTATAAACCTTCACCTGCTTTAGCTCATCGAGGTTCTGGGTTCAGCTGCTGCACAGAAAAAACAAAAGAGTTGGATAAGGTTATACGTGGGCCTCCAGCCTGTTTGCTCCTCTGGGGAGTGGGAGAATCTCATCAAAAGAGAAGTGGGCAGGATGTTGAAGCCAGATGACCATACATACCAAAGCGTATCTGTGGAGGAAGACCCAGGCCAGAGGTGACGTTGCAGTAAGGGGTGGGTAGAGGGAGAAGAGCCCACAGAGAACACTGAAACCAGCAGCTATGTCCAGAGTAGCAGGGATGTGTGAGAGCAAAAGCCAAGAGTGGAATTAGAGGTTGGTGACTTGGCAGGGCAGCCATGGTGGGGAGAGGGGAAAGACTTCTCAGGCAGGGCAGCCATGATGACGGCAGGGGAAAGACTTCTCAGGTAGAAGAGAAAGGAGTCAGAGGATAGGGGCACAGCTCTGGGGACGGTGTTCAATGAGTTTACTTGCGTCAGTTAATTCTTTCATTTCTGTGATGCTAAAGATCAAATTCAGGGCTGTACACATGCTAGGCAGGGGCTCTACCATGGGCTTACATCCCCAGCCCTCTTTCCCTTTCAGTTTTGAGACAGGGTCTTGACAAGTTACCAGTGCTGGCTTTGAACTTACTTTGCCACCGAGGCGGTCTTTGAACTTGCGATCCCCCTACCTCAGCCTTTAGAGTAAGTGGGACTGTGGGTCTGCAGAGACTTACAGCTGAAGTGAGGTAGAGGGGCTGATATATGAACTCAGAAGTGGTTGGACTGCTTCCCCTACAGCATGTGACTGAAATGGAGAGACAGACAGACAGGCAGACAGACAGACAGACAGACAGACAGGGTAAGGTCTTTCCATAGGGGACAGGGCTATGAGGCTGTGAGACTGGCCCACGTCAGGGTTTTCAGTCAGCTCTCAGTTGGAACCTCAGCACAGCAGACAGATCTACGCTGATCCCGCTGGCTCATCCTGCATGAGAGCTCCAAGCCCAGGCTGTCCTGTCTCCACGTTGAACTTTCTTGTGGCAGTTGGGAGTCCAATCAGGATGCATAATCCAAGTCCCTGGGAGGAAACCAGATCCCAGAGAATAAATAGAGCCTGTGTTTCCACTGGGCAGGACTGAAGCCCGTGCCAGGAAGAATGAATGCATCAGAGCCACGGAAGAGCTGTGGTACTCGGTCTGGTCACCCACTGCAAGTGTATATCAAGGACAGGGCCCCTTCCTAAGCAGAGGAGACCCATCTACCTGCCAGAGTATAACCCTCACTTCTAATGGAGCCTCCAGTGGCCAGGCCAGACCAGTGCTTCATGCCCCCAGGCACCTCTAGGGCCTCCTCATGCCTCCCCCTCCTTAGCAGAAGGTAGGAAACTGGGGCTTACAGAGGTAGAGATCTATTAATTGTCTGGAAATGGGTCAGGCACGTGGGAACCGAGCTGGCCTGAGTGAGGGGGTGGCCCATCTGAGACTCTTCCTCCCCAAATCATGACCCAGAAGCAATCAGGACAGGAAGTCATGCAAGGCCAGCCAGAGCAGGTTGCGGCACACGCAGATGTTCATTGTAGTAGAATGTCTCCTACATGACTGTGAGAGCAGGCAGAGTAGGTGTGTGCCCCGCAGTCTGCTGGCCATGACTGTGAGCTTGGCAGTGGAGGCATGGACTCTGGGACAGAGCATCTGCCCTTAAACCTTGAACTAATCCTATACAAAGCTGTCACCACTGATGTGGTCCCTATTAGTAAGCAGAAGTACATAGAGTTTTAGTGCCAAGCCAGACTAAAGAGTGCATGCACACCCAGCTTGTGCTTACTTCTCTGGCTCTAGTACTTGGTGTGAGGAGCTCGGTGTTGCTGTGTGGGGAAGGGCACGGTCACCCGTGCTTGAGGTGACTTCCCGACTCCCTGTTTCTCATACTCTCTCCTTCTTCACTGGATGCCCAGACAGTTAAGTCCACACATGGAGAGATCTCAGTGTGCTTTCTCTCCATCAAGACTCCTGCCCCCAGCCTGTTTTCTCCCAGCCATGTTATGACAGCTTCCTCTAAACATTCTATTTTGTCTTTGAACCAGCCAAGATGCCATCTGCATCCAGTGCTGAAGAAGATGATGCAGGCAGCCTCCTGCCCACCACTGATGAGCTCTCTCAAGCCTTAGCTGGGTCTGACTCCCCGGACAGTCCCCCCAGACCCCTGGAGAGATCTGCGAGCCAGCTCCCTAGCCCTCCACTGCTGCCCACCCCGCCGCCACCCAAGGCCAGCTGTAAAGCCACAAAACCTGTCACAGGTGGGTCTGCATGCCCTTCCTCCCCTCTGTTCTCCTGCCTACCCTCCTCTCTGTCCATGGCTTCAGTCCACCTTGCCTGGCTCCAGCTTCAGGCCGATTCTCACCTTTGCCTGTGCCTGGGCTCCACAGGCTGTAGAAAGAGTTCCTACGAGGCCATGGTTGTTAAGTGCAGACTGCTTGGGCTCCCTTCAGCAGATGGGAGGGTTCTGTGCCAGTCAGAGGGGAATCTTCTAGACTCCCAATCCAGGGCATGCAGTCAACCCTCAGGATGAAACCTTCCTTGCCATGCACACACACGCCTGCCTTGTCTCTTCTGCTCCCTGAGAGTGCCCCACTCCTTCCTCCACACGTGTCTGTGTGTGTATCTGGGTAGAGCTCAGGGTGGCCCTGGCTCTTCATGTGACAGCACCTGTGTCATCTGCTCCTGTGTCATCTCTCTCTGTAGCTCTGGCCTCACGGGGGCCAACTGCAGGAAGTCAACATTTACTCATCTGGGTAGGCAGGCTATTGACTGAGTGGCGGCTTTCTTCTCTTTTAAGAGCTCATTTTCATGTGCTCCTGTTGGAAGCAGTGAGCACAGAAAGACACTAGAGAGCAGAACGCAGCTTGGTGAAGCGGTTACTCTGTGGTACAGGCACTACAAACATCCCTTGCTAGGCTGAGCCTTGACAGAGGAGGGGCAAGCGTTCTGTGCCCAGTTCAGAACACTAAAGACTTAGAGAATGTAACAGACCCTGCAGCTGACATGGACTCGAATTCTGCTCTGCACTGCAAACATGACTGGGCCCCACTTTGAGCTAGCAACCTTATCCTGCTGTTTGATACTGTCTTGATTACTGTTCTGTTGTAGTGAAAAGACACCAGGACCATGGCAACACTTATAAAATAGCTTTCAATGGTGTGTGTGTGGGGGGGGGCTTGCTTACAGTTTCCGAAGGTTAGTCCATGATCATCATGGCAAGAAGCATGCTGGCATGCAGGCAGGCAGCTGGGTGCTTACATCCTGACCTGCAGACAGGCAGAAAGAAAGACACTGGACCTGCTGAGGGTGTTTGAAACATCAAAGGCCACTTCCAGTCACAGGGATCCTCCAAAAAGACCACACCCACCCCAGCAAGACCACACCCACTCCAACAAGACCACACCCACTCCAGCAAGCCCACGCCCACCCCAGCAAGACCACACTTCCTAACCCTTCTCACAGTTCCACTAATTAAAAATCAAGCATGCAAATTTATGATCCTGTGGGGACCGTTCCCATTCAAACCACCATATATACCTTGGTTCCTCCTGGTTTTCCCAGAGACTTATTATTGATCATGAATGCTTGGCCTTAGCTTAGATTTGTTCCATTAGCTCTTGTAACTTAATTTAACCTGTTCCTATTTATTTATGTTTTGCCTCAGGGCTTTTTGCCTTTCTTTCATTTTGTACGTCAAACTTTCCTGCTTCCTCTGTGTCTGGCTGGCTGCCCCTGCCATCTCCCTGGTGTCTCTTTTTCTTTCCCCTCTTCCAGCCTAAACTTCTCTACTTACCTTCCCTGCCCAGAAATCCCATCTGTACCTCCTCCCTTGTTATTGGCCATTCAGCTTTTTCTTAGATCAATAAGGTAACTTAGGCAGGCAAGGTAAAACAGCAGCCCATCTTTACATACTTAAACAAATGCAGCACACCTTTGCATAGTTAAACAAATATTCTGCAACATTCCGGGGAGTTGAATTCCGGTCCCTGTATTCACAAGACAAGTGCTCTAGCAACTGAACCATCTTCCCAGCCATGCTGGTCCTATTTGGATCATGGTGAAGATCCCTGGCTCATGGAAGCCCTGTCAAGGGTCAAAGTGGGCTTCTGTGCCTCTGCCACTGCTCCTCCCTTCACTATNGCTCCAGAGGCCTGTGGCTCCCTGCATGTCACCTGCCTGGCCTCCAGAGGCCACTTAGCTCAAATCCTTGTTGACCTGGTCCTATTTTGATAGCCCACTCTACTACAGGTCGCACAACCTCCCCTAATGCGGTTGGAGCAGGTGCCTCCTGTCAACACCTCTGAGCCATCCTTGAGCCTCAGTTTTTCCCTTTGAGAAGTGGGAGCAGTAAGAGGTGTCTCAGACACATGTTAGTCTGCCAGTGGGGAATCATGCTCCTCACGATGCTGAAGGGTGCTGGCTTGTTGTGCCCACTGTGGATTGGTCTCTGTTTCTGTATTGTGCTGGGCTGAAACACATGTGACTGACTGTGGTAGAGAGACCTTTGGGGAGATGCCAGCCCCAGGCTGGCTGCCATGTAAGTAGATAAGCCATGACACTTCCTTTTCTCTGTTTATACAACTTTTCTGCTAAGGACTGGAGGCGATGCTGACTAAACAGGGGTCTGGGAACACAGAATCCCTGTGGGTGTTCAGGCCACGGTAGACATCTCAAGCAGGAAATGTCCCCAGGAGGAACAGAAGCCCTAGCCCATCTGCCCACACAGGCACTGTTCATCCTTTGGGTGACAGCTAATCACGTTTGCAGGGAAGACTCAGCCTCTCCCTCGTGGCTGAGGAGGACAAGGTCGGATGGTCTGTCTGGACTGGTCCTTGGGGTTCTACACATGGACAAGATGCAGAGAAGGTCTCACTGAGGAAGGGATAGAGAAGAAGAGCCTTCCAAGGTTCAGAGTTGTGCTGTGGGACAACTTGTACCCTGTAAATATTTGTCACTCGTATTGGTTTAATAAAATGCTAAGAAGCCATGTTGCTACCCACAGGAGACAGATACACTGGAAACTTGCCAGTAAACCACAGCCACATGGAGATATACAGATTAATAGAAATGGGTTAATTTAAGATGTAAGAGTTAGCCAGAAATATGCTTAAGCTATTGGTCAAAGAGTATTGCAATTAATTCAGATCTGGGTGATTATTTCAGGAGTCGGCTGGCCGGGAAACAAACAAGCAGCCTCTCCCAACAGAGTTGGGTCAGCATGGGGCTTCAGGAATTAGAAGGATCTTTATGGGGTAGACTGAAGAGAGTGACATTGGGTTCAGAAAGAGATGATGCCAGGGTGTAGTGATAGGGGAGCGGGTCTGTTTTTCATCTGGCCCAGCTCCCCGTGTCGATCGAATATGGGGCTTTATTGTACACACAAATTGTATTCATTTAAGCACTGCCTGGCCCATTATGTCTAGCCTCTTCTAGGCTAACTCTCACATCTTGATTAACCCATATGTAGTAATCTGTGTACCACCATGAAGTGGTGGCTTACCGGGAAGAGTCTAACCCACGTCTATCTTGGCCAGAGCTTTATGGCGTCTGCCCGACTCTGCTTTCTTCCTCCCACAATTCTGTTCTGTCTTCCCCGCCTACCTATATTCTGACCTATCAGGACAAGCAGTTTTCTTTATTAATTAACCAATGAAAGCACCAGATAGATAGAAGATCCTCCTACGTCACCAGGGGGCTGAGCACGGCAGCCCAAGGGGATTCAGGACTGGACCGTGAGTCTACATCACGTCAAAAGGAAGATGAGAAAGATGCAGCAAGGTTCATGATCCAGAAGGAGCCCAGAGGGCTGAGGTGCAGGGAAGGGGCTGGAAGTGAATGGGGACAGGTGGTGTCTGGACGGCAGAGGTAGCAGGAAGTATGGCTGCAGAGCTCTGGAAGTATCAGTGATTCCCATGGAGCAATGAGTAAGTCTAGGAGAGAAGGGATGCTGTTTGCCCAGAACTTCTCCCTAATAGAATGGCAATATAGAAGATATAGGACCTTGGGTAGCCATGTCCTGGTCTCTTTCCTGGGAATAGAGTCTGGAATGGAGCTTCCATGTAGGTCAGGTGGCCTGGCAGGGTGGGAGGGATACACCTTACATCTTCCTCAGGGCCTCTGTCCCTGTGTGGAAGGTGATCCTTGGGTACACTCCCGCTCCTCCTCAGGTCAAGCTGCACTCTTCCAAGGCCCCAGCATGAAGGGCAACGAGCCGGCACTCCGAGGACAGCTTGCCACCCCCACAGGGTCCCCTCATCTTACCACTGTCCACCGGACACTGCCCCCCAGTCGCGTGATTGAGGAGCTACACAGGGCATTGGCCACAAAGCACCGTCAGGACAGGTGAGGCTGTACTCCTGCACCCTTGTGATACCCTTGGGGACCAGCCCTGTGGGAATGCTTCCTAGTCACTCAGGGCCTGGACTGGGTTTCTTGTTCTACTGGAACCATCTTGATTTTCTTAGTCGGACAGACGTCATGCATATGGAAACCCAACCAGGAGACTCCTGCATGATCCCTCGGTGGGCGGGGTTGGGGTCCTCCTGGAAGGGAATAGTTGGGAGAGGAGTTATTCTTAGCTTAGGCCTCTGAAGGCCCAGGGATCTAATGATGAGATCACAAGCTGCCCTGTGCCCACAGCTCACTTGATTTTGATGGTTTATGGCTGGTGTGAAGGAAATGGTCCTTGCTGGAGAAGAGTGACCCCATGAACTACATGCTAGTTTGGTGGCATCTTGGAGGAACGCAATGTCTTTCTCAGGTCTCTGAAACCCTTGGTCTGAATGATTGAGCTACACATTTTGGCAGGGTTTTGCATATGCCCACTTTTTAGATAGGATACAATGCAGAGCCAAGTACTATAGGTTCAAAGCCCCAGGTTCCTTTCAAAGCTCTCTGCACAAGATGCCCAGGTCTGAGCTGAGAAATCATTCCAGGCCACCGCCACTGAAGTGTCCACCAGCTCCTGCATTGATTCCTATGTGTTTCTAGCAAAATGGGCACTTGTAACCACAAGCCATCTTTCCCATTTAGTTTTCAAGGACGGGAATGCAGAGGGTCTCCAAAGAAGCGGATGGATATGCGCCTGTCCAGGACGTCCAGCATGGAGCGGGGCAAGGAGAGGGAGGAAATGTGGAGCTTTGACGGGGCCTCAGAGAACAAGCGGACTTCCGCCAAAGACTCCGAGGAGAACAAGGAGAATCTGATACTGAGCTCCGAGCTCAAGGATGACTTGCTTCTGTATCAGGATGAGGAGGCACTCAACGACTCCATCATCTCTGGTGAGGAGGGCAACAGCCAGGGGAGGGATACCAGCCAGTGCTACGTCTCCCTGAGCCACAGGGAAGCTGGTGCTTTTCTGCTAGTCATTGGCTAGGAAGGGGCAAAGTGGATGGCCGGCACTAAAGAGACAGGGGTGGGAAGTTAGCCACTCCCTGGAGGTGGGGGTACAAGGCCCAGCAAGGACTTTAAAGGCACTGGGTCATCTTGTATCTAGATTGGATGTTTGCTGCAACAAAGCAACGCATACAAAAGGGCTATGAGTGAACTTGAGATAGCACCCCTAAGCATGACCTGGCCAAAGACATGGAGGTAGTGTACCCATGGCCAACGTCATACATTCTTATTTTAAAACGAGATGAAAAAGGGAAGGAGGGGAGTCAAAATCAAGTAGTTAACTGGCTCCCCCATCCGCCCAATGGCCGCTACATCAGGAGTGATGTGAATGGACAGACAGATGGACATAGGCAAAACAGAGTTTTCATAGAGTTTCTGAGTCTGTGTTTATGTCTCTGTATTCTCCAGGGGGAGGGAGAATTCCCTGCTACTTACAAAGGGAGACCGGGAGTTGCTATCAGGATGTGCAGCTTAGGGGTCCTTGATTCCTAAACTCAAGGACAAACAGCTGCCATCACAGTCCCATGGGGGAGCGTGACTCTTGAAAGATACAACTTTTTAAAAGTTTGGAAGATGACTTCAGCACTACTTCCTCCATCCAAGAAAACATGATAAATGTTGCTTTGGGGGAACAATTATTCACAGTGGAAACTTCCCATGAGGGCTTTCTTCTTGCCAACTACAGACAATGTCAAATGGAGCAATGGACCCCATCCTCGCTGTCTCAGGTGCTGTGTGGTATAGACAGGAAGGCGGAGGTGGCAGGTGGACCTGTGATATGTATCTCCCACCTTCCTCCCATCAGCAAGGGTCAAGGTTCAGTCCACCCATCAGCAGGGGTGTGTGTGTGTGTGTGTGTGTGTGTCAAGGTTTAGCATCTGCCACACTGTACACTCTTGATGCCTCATACAAATGTTCCAAGGACTTAATGTTTAGAAACAATGGAAGCCTTTTTAGGGACAGGCCTGGTTTCTTAGTGGCTGGGACTGTGTGCTGTAGTTAGCTGTGGTCAGATCCCGGAAGTTGAACTTATTCAGTGTAGTAAGGGACTTCATGGGCCCTGCCTTCATATGTTTCTTGGATGCAGAGCTCCGTGCTCTTGGCTGGGAAATCTATGCTTTGTGGCCAGCAGGTGGCGCTTTGTGGCCAACAGGTGACGCTTCTCTCTCTGTCTATCTCTGTCTCTCTCTCTGTCTCTCTCTCTCTGTCTCTCTGTCNTCTCTCTCTCTCTCTCTCTCTCTCCTCTCTCCATCACTGGGCTGCAGAAGTTTAGATTCTAATCTCTGAGACAAACTGGTGGGCTTTTGGGATGAGGGAAGAAGAGGCTGTGTTTGTCCTCACTGGACACCAAGTGACAGAGATGTCAGGGTGGGACTAGGTGGCCAGTGACAGCCCCAGCCAGTTAGTGCCACCTTCAGGTTTTCATTTGGGGCTGGTACTTGGTCAGAGTTCTTGTGTGGTCTGCTGCTTCTGTGAATGACATCTTGATGGGACAGGTTCTATTCTGTCCTCTCTCCCTGAGGTGGAGGGAAGGGAACTTGCTGGCCCACTGAATCCAGGCCTTTGCCTGTGCAGTTCCAATGCAGGCTTGTAGGTTTCTTTTCACAGGTGTACTGCAGCGTGCTAGTGTTGCAGGTGACCCAGGGCATGCGGCAGGGCCTCCAGAGGGGTGATTGGAGGAGATACATGAACAGCAAAGGTTATACTGTGATCTCTATGTTCCCTATGAAAATACGACGACCACATTCAAATGCACCCAGGTATTCTTTCCCTACAGGAGCTAACTTGGCTGCCCCAGGGCCTGGCCATTGTCGTTGTCAGCCTTCTTAGCACCCAGGTGTCCCCTGGCTAGAGGGTCCTTCCAGACTTTCCATCAGATGCTCATGGAGTACTGGGAAGATGTGCTGTAGGTATGGGCTGGATGTGCCCTTGGGTGACGAGTTGCCCTCAAGGAAGTGAGTGTTGTGTGAAGACTGCGAAGGGCCTGACAACCCTCAGAGCTAATCTCTGGTCACCTTATCCTAGCTGAGCGCCTAGCACCTTGGGTGGCTATTGAGTTTTGAATTTGCTACCACCCACAACTATGTGAGCTGTGTTTGATGATAGTCCCATGGATCTGCATGTATAAATGCATGTATACGTGTATGTATGTTTTGTGGGTGATGTGTGCATCCTGTTGCCTGTGTTTCTTTGGAGAAACTGACTAATCACCAGTCAGTCTTTAACTCCAGCCACAGTTAAGAACAATGTCTTTTTATGTATTTGTTTGGCTCTGTGTGTGTGTGTGTGTGTGTGTGTGTGTGTTTTGTCTTGCTCTATCACTTTCTGAGACAGGTCTCAGAAACTGAACCTGGAGCTAGGCTGCAGTCAGCAAGCCCCAGTGACATCTTGTCTCTGCATCCTCAGCACACAGTCATATGACCATGCTGTGCTGTTTACATAGTCCCCAGGGATTTGAACCCAGGTCCTTCTTGCTTATGCGGCAAGCTCCTTACCCACAGAGCCACTTCCCCAGGCCTAAACCTTTAGCTTTGTTTTCAGTGACAGAGGGCACCTGTTTAGACTGTGCGTTGGTAACCATGCCATGTTCTTATACGTGACCACCCCAGAATGACCAAGCCAGGATGAGCAAACAAGCTCAGCGCCCCCCAGTACACAGGAAAAATCTCCTTCCTCCTGTGTGAAACACAGTGTTGAGTTTATATGGTCGCCCCGTGCACACTACAGGTCTCTAGAGCTCCTTCCGCAAGATCACCATGAGGCTTATCTTCCGTCAACATCTCTTCTCTCTCCTATACCATACTCCAGCCTCAGATAACCACAGATCAGCCCAAACTTCCACGAACGTGGCAGCTCAGAATGCATCACTGAAAGCACATGGTGCCTGCGTCTCTGTGCTGGCAGGTTCTGCTCAACACAGTGCCCTCCAAGGTGCTTCAGTATGGTACATGATAGAAATTTTGTTCTCCTTTCCTTTGACGAAACAAAACAATTCTGTTCCATGTACACACAGTGCTGTCTTTCTCCATCCATTTGTAGGTTGATCTTCTGTGTGGATTTAGGAAACAAGCTGCCATGTAAACAGGAGGTACAGATAGCTCTCTGGCACACTGAGTTTTAAAATATATATTTACCTGTATATATATATGTGTGTGTGTGTGTGTGTGTGTGTGTGTGCCAGGAATGAGGACAGAGGAGAGTGTTGGGTTCCCCAGAGCTGGAGTTACAGGCCGTTGTGAGCTGTAGGTCATGGGTGACTGAGAAGAGCAACACATGGACACATGGTCTTAACTGCTGTGATGTAATTTTAATTCCTTTGGGTTGATACTCAGGAATGACACCCTGGCCGTGTCCTAGCTGTGCTTGCATTCCCTGAGAGGCCCAGGCTGCCTGTACAGAGCTGAACTCCCACCAGCAGTGCCTGAGGAGATTCCTTCTTCTGCATTCCGACCAACCCACCTGTCATCTGCCTTGCGTCCCCTAGGATGTAACTCAGTTTTCCTGGTGTGGAGTGGTGATGGTGGACTTTGCATGTTTACATGGGAGAGCTGTCTGTTCCTCGTGTGTGTGCATGTATGTTTGTGCCTCTGGAGGCCCAAGGGTGGCACTGGTTGCTCCCTCAGTTGCTCTCCACCTTTTGGGAGATGAAGTCTTTCATTGGCCCGGGGCTCACCAATCAGGCCAGCAGGTTCACCTGCAGCCTCTTAGATCCTGCCTCTGCCTCCCCAGTGCTGGGACTTTGGGAGCATGAGGCCGCATCTTATATTTTACATGTGTGCCAGGGATCTGAGCTGAGTTCCTCATGCTTGTGTGGCAAGCTTCTGTGCCATGTCCCCAGCCCTCATTGGTTCGTTTCCAGTTTATACCCTTTTCTGCATTTTAAAACTGGGTCATTACTTATTTTCTTGTCACTGGTGTGAATTTCTTCTGCACGTTGGGTCATGCCCTCACAGCTAATGGATGGCTTACACACAAAACCATCTCTCTGGTGGTGTGGTTGGTGGTGTGACCCTCGTTACTCTGCCCATTTCCATTCATGTGTAGAAGTGTTTTAAGTTGATGCTATCTTGGTGTGGTTTTTTTTCTTTTGCACTTGGCTCTTTGGACTTCTATAGGAAATCTTTACCCATAATGCTTTGGAACCTTTACCTAGTGTTTTCTTATTATAATTAATTCATGTTTAATGCCTTTTCCTCATCTCATGTTGATGTTCATTACATAATGTGAGCTGGGAGCTGGGGGTGAGAGGCGAGAGCATGTGTGTGATGCGATAGCTCGGGTCGGATGTCCATCTTCCCTGGGCACCATTTGTCAGAAGTAATGTTATTTCTTCCACTGTGTGGTCTTGGCACCTTTACATATAGCCAGTTGACCTCACAGAGTCTGTGTCTGGGCTCTCAACCTCCTCCCACGGGTGTCATTCTATTGTAATGACTTTATAAGAGAATCTGAAGTTACTAGTGTGAAGCCAGCAGCCAGCCGGTGACAGGTGTGTAAGGAGATTGTTAACAGCTTGCACTACTCTACCTGTACTAGCAAGTCTGTACCATCGTGGTCTCTATACAGGCGACACGCTTATTGAGCTATCTGTGCCTGGTGCAGGTGCCTATGGAGGGCTTTCTGACAGTTAATAAGTAATTATTGAGTTCTCTTTGTAGCTAACAGGTTTACGGGGGTAGAGGTTCATCTTCATCATCAACTCAATTGCACTTAGGGTCACCTAAAAGTCATTTTTACAGCCGCACCCAGATGAGTGTTTCCAGGAGGTTTAACTGTGAGGAATGACTCATCCTAAGCACGGCTGACTATGCAGAATTCAAGAGAAGGGAAGAAGGGAGCAGAAGATGCTGCTGAGCAGGCACCCAACTCTTTCTGTTCCCTAAGGACACGATATGAGCAGTCACCTAAGGCTTGTGCTTCATTGCCAGCCCCATTGCCACCTCTTCCCTTCTGTGATGACTGTGCCCAACCAAACTGTAAGCAAGAATAAACTCTCCCTTCTCATTCTTTGTAATGGTTTATTTGATTTTTATGTGTATGAGTCAAAGTCTACACGTATGTAAGTGCACCACAGAGGTCCAGTGCACACTGAGTCCAGAAGTAGGTTCCAGATCCTGTGGAACTGGGGTTACAGGTCGTTGAGAGCCACCACGTGGGTGCTGGGAACTGAACCGTCTGCTCTGCAAGAGTGGTCTCAACCTCTGAGCTGTCTCTCCAGCCCCGTCTCAGGTCGCTTCCTGTCAGGCCATGATCTCACTGATGAGACCAACACTTACATGATTCAGTCTTTATGCTGTTAAAGGCCTTTACAGACATCTCCGCACAGTTGAAGGAGTCTTGTGGAAGCCTCTTTGCTGTTAAAAGAGGTTCACAGAGACCCTCTGTGCAGCTCGTAAATATGACAAGGGGATGCTGCTAGGCCCAGGCTCCCTACTCCCATGACTCCTTTGCACTTGAGAAAGTTTTGTGCAACCCTGGGCGTGTAGAACTACAAAGCAGGCATACAAACAGCATACCTACTGCCTACGAGTCATAAATGACTTTAATTAAAGCACTTCTTTGGTGTGCACATCATCACTTTACCATTCATTAAAGGTGAAAGCAGGGTTGAGCACCAGCAAGATGGATACCCCATTGTGGCCAGCACCAAATCTTGGCTGCTTATTGGAGCCTGCAAGCCACAAAGACTCTTCGATGTCTTTCAGAGTAGATTGATGGCTTGATTTTACAGTCATCAATGCCAAAAAGGCTACCTTGCTTATATATATA